>CATKUY010000354.1:0-55000 GCA_949802685.1 Dicyrtomina minuta
GACTTCAAAATTACGAGCTCAATCCGACTTACTCACTTACATTGCCTAGTTATTCTTAGGAATGTTTTTTAAACTACACAAAAGCGGTGATAGATTATATAAGCGACCCAAAAATATAAGAAATTGCAAAGCAAGGAATACGCGGTTGGCAGTGTATTTTTACAGCCAAACACGTCATTGCAAACCATTAAAGATGCCCAGGAGGATAAGATAAATCAAAACCTCGTAATCAATTACTTTCACTAGACATCAACAGTTTATATGCAGAAAGTATGAAGCAGCTGATGCCAGTCTAAGACTATATGTATATGGAAGCAAAGGATTTAGAAAGTATTGATTGGACTGACTTAAAGTTGGGTACTACAGAAGGTAGCTATGGCTACGTTCTTGTTTGTGACTTCAAGTATCCTTTGGCTCTACATACTAGAGACGCAAACTTGCCACTTGCTATGGAACAGCGGGTACTTCATATGCATGATATATCATAACAGTATAATTTATATAAAAATGCAATAAATTCAATCCAACAGTATGTATCCCGCCCTCGGCTTATGTTTACACTATATGATAAAACAAACTACACAGTTCATTTTAAAGCATTAAAATATTATTTATCCAAAGGTTTCGTTCTTTCTAAAATTCACTGTGGGGTACGCTTTAAACAACAGAGTTATTTTAAACCATACATTGAATCAAATTTAGAAAACAGAAAAAAAGCCAAAACTCCATTCGAAAATAAGCTATTAAAAAAATTTCCAACGTTTTATATAGCAAGACACTAGCACAAGTACTCGAATTTATCAATGCCTGATTATGCTCTAGTGCTGCGCAAGCTAAAAAATTACTTGCAAATGCTAACTGTAAAGATTTTAAAGGATTTTCTAAAAATTTAAGTGTAATTATTTAATACCTTAAAAAATATCGTATAACTAACCTTCCTCTGACTGCTGTAGCTATTCTAGATTTTGCAAAAGTACTTTTTTATGAAAAGTGGGATCTTTTGTGTAAGATATTTCATAATAGAGCCCATTTAGATCATACAGATACTGATAGATATGAGATGCACACAATTGACGCGTTTAACACGTTTTGGGATGATATTGTCAATGCCAGATTAGAATTTGATTTTAGTAAAATTCCTCGAGACCATGAGTTTTTTAAAATATATGAAAGTCAACACCCAAACTTACATTTAATTAATAGCGGTGAAAGTGGAAAACTTCGAGTTCAGAGCTTGGATGTTAAAGAAATTATAGTTTTGAGACTACAAATGTATAGTATGTTATATAATAATAATTCAGAACAACAAAAGTGTGCTGGTATTCCTGCAATTTCGTTGAGACAGTGTAAACACGACAGATATAGGCAGATGTTAGAAACTAACAAACCATGTAAAATAAATGTAAATACAATAGCAAATGTCGACCATAAATTATTCATAAAAAATCAAAGTAGGTTAGCTTTTAAAAGTTTAGATTTATCTAGAGTATTTCCAGATCCCAACAATTGTAATTTCAGTCTACGCTTAGGCCACACTGATTTATTTCATAAAGTCAAATATTTAATAAAGTTCTGTTAAATAAAAAGTGTTATTTATAATCGTAGTTGTAATTAAACATTAGGAAGTGAATAAATATTTAACAAATAGTTTTAGGTTGTAAAAACAGTGCACATAATTAAAAATATATGTATCAACAAATAATCATGTAGTGTTTCGTAGTAAAGTAAATTGTACATGTTTGTAAATAGTAGTATAATTATATTGTAAATGTTATTGTAATTGTGTAGTAGGCGTTGACTTGTAAATATTTAAATCAATTTTAACGTCCGCAGAAATACTGCACACTTGTAAATATTAGGTGTACTTGTAAATAGTAAATGTAAAACTATGTATGTCTGTTGTATTTGTAAATCATGTGTGTAAATATTTGTATGTATGGATTTGTGTGTGTGTCAAAGAAAATTCAAAAAAAATAAACTTGTAAATATGTATATATGTAAAAACTGCATTACAATCAAACTTCACTCTGCAATCGAATAACTGCATACAATATCTGCATTATATACAACGTAACCTGCGTCTCGTTGCACTTGTTCACCTGTTGTACCTTGTATTTTACACTTGCAGTTTGCACTTGCATCCCCACTCATCATATTAATTGTTGTAACTCATAAAATATATACCAGAAACATATAACAAACAAACAACTAAACATATATCTCATAGGGAACTGCGGCCCACCTGACTTGCATTAATAAAAAAAACCTTGTATCCGTCCCACAGCAGGTACATTTCAGCTTTTTGTCCTAGCCATGTACCTTCAATTTCATATTTTCACTAGACTCTACAGAAACCAGAAGCCAGCTTCAGTGGACGATATATCAATATTAAATTATTATGCATATCACGCGCATCCTAAGTAACAAAGTTCCCCTTTGCTTTGCTTTCTTTAATGCTAAAGGTCTGAAAGTGTGCTTTATTCTGTCCAGTTCAGCTCAATAATGAAATATATTATAATTTGTTTCCAGCGTTCCTACCCCAGCAACTGTATGTATTTACAGTATACAGCATTACAGTCAATAATTACAATGGTATACTGCTATTTAAAGGCAGTGAATAGGTATATAGTGGGGCATGTACACATATACATTTACATATATCGTATACATATATTTTATGGTCTGTATGTCTTGTCTATATGCAGCACAAGTAGTCAGCTCAGTACATGGAAAGTTGAAGCTCAGAGCTCCATCAGTCCCAAAAGTTTGATTACAGGAGTCCACTTGGCCTAGCTGAAGCTTCAGCCCAGTCTTGGTCGGAGCGTTGAGTTAATTAGCTATTAATATGCAAGTCACGCACAGCAACAGTAACACTGCCACCCCAGCTCAGTGCACTTTCCAATGCTAAGGGCTGTAAGGTGCATCTAATTCTGCCTAGTATTTCTCAATGATATTTAATCTAGAACTCAAATATCAACCTACTGCTATATAAATCTTGCTACAGTGTATATATATGCTATATACTGACACATGCATATGCATATATACATGCCAGCTTAAAATGGGCTTGCTAATTTTTATTTTTGCCCTCAACCTATTTTTAATAATTATTAAGATTTTTTTGAATGGTTATTTTTTCCAGCTTTTGAAATAAAATAAATAATTGATAATTAATTTTATTTGCAGTTATAATATTTAAATATTTTAAATAGGTACGTACATTAGAATAATGCAATTAGTGTATTAAATTATGTAACATGTATATAATTTAATTTAATATACATACTAATTGTATTTAACATTACCTAATTAGTACAGAATACATACTAAATAATGTGTATATACATACATTAGTACGTAACGGGCTCCACTTAAATACAAGTAGTACTTGATATTCAACTACGTTGCATTAGGCATCAAATTCTATCCATGACAAGCTCTCAAGTACAAGTCAAAAATGAATAGAAAATAGTATTGCCCTATAATACTGCACCACCCAAAATCCACGGCATCCACGGAATCCACGGCATGGATGTACATGCCTGTATAAATACTACACTGCATGATTTCCAATACGAGTCTCAAATAAAAAGGAACGGTATCGCCCTTTCCTACTGCAATATGCAGTCATACGACTAAAATCCACGGCATCCACGGCATCCACGGCATGTATGTACATTCGTATTCAATTCCATATGGTTCCAGTTTGGGTCCAAATGAGTTAAGGTGCTCCCGCCCTCTGATACTGCACTGTGCAGACATACGACCAAAATCCACAGCATCCACGGCATCCACGGCATGTATGTACGTGTCCATGTAATTTCCCATGGTGCCAATATGGTTCCAATCTAATAGGCACGTCGCCTCCCCGTCTGGAAATACTCTACAACTCTGTTTATTCATCTTTTTTAACATACCATATGATCCCGTTGCCATAGTGATGCATCTAAACAATACAAGTCCCCGCTCACTTAAAATTCCATCAATTTTAAATTTAAATTTAACACTGACGGCCCTTTACAACACAGCCACAGCTCCAATCCATTAGTATTACATATGATCAGCACTGGCAGCCACATCACAGCTGATTTATATACCATATAATAAGTTTGCATGGAAACGCAGTCCAAACATTAGCACTGGCTCCGGGCTTCTCCATTCTTCCTCATTTCCTCCCGTTCATACCCATGACATTACATTATAATGCATTTAAATGCTCATAAGCTTAGCAAGGTTATCTGTCGTTTAAGTTCATTTCCATTGTTCCTCATTACATTAAAATTAACTTAAATACCCATATGCTTACCAAGTTTTTCTGTCGTCTCAGTCCCATATGTCACATCATGTCTCAATCCTTGTCATGGCCCAGGCTGTCCCAGTCGATACTCTCGCGTACTTCAACTCTACCGTCACACAGTGACTCCGTCACCGCCACCTCCACCACTTTCCCCGTAGTCATAGTTTATACCCACATATTATAAAGTCACTAACGCTAGTGTCTGATTACGAGTACATGGAAACAAAAGATCTTATAAACATTGACTGGACTGACTCCGAATGAGAAAGTACGAAAAAATGCTATGGGTACGTACTTGTTTGTGACTTGCAATACCCAGAGCATTTTACAATTGCGACGCAAACTTGCCTATTGCCATGGAACAGAGAGTTATAAAACTCGAAGAAATGCTGAGTTAGCTGAATTTCAAATACTGCAAAAACGCTTTAATTAAACATTTTATATTTCGCCCGAGACCTATGTTAACCCTTCATGACAAATTAAATTACACAGTTCATTTTAAGGAACTGCTCTACTATCTTTTAAAGGAAATAGTACTCTTAAAAATACACTGTGGTGTGATATTTAAACAGCAACGTTACTTTAAATCATATTATAGATGCCAATAAGGAAAGACGAAAGCAAGCAAAAACCCCTTTTGAAAACAAATTATCTGAATTCCAAGCCAATGTGCTTTATAGCAAGATTTCAAAAAAAGTAATGAATTTCGTTAAAACCAGTATTTGCACTAGTACGGCCCATGCAAAAAAATTACTTGCACTACCACAATGTATAAATTTTGATTCTTTGTCTGATTGTTTGAGTATGATTACGCAATATCTTAAGAGTTATCGTGCAAATGATTAGTCACCCACAGAATTTGCAATCTTAGCCAATGCAAAAGTTTATTTCTTTAAAAAGTTTGATATGCTGTGTCGAATATTCCAGAATAGAGCTTACCCGGATTACTCTGATACAGATAGGTATGAGTTAGATATATTAGATCTCTTAAATACTTTGTAGATAATATAGTTAGTTCACGTGCAGAATTTGATTTCAGCAAAATTCCACGCAATCATGAGTTCTTTGAGCGCTACAAAAATTAATACTTAGCGTTGTATCTTTTAAATAAAGGCAAAAGTGGCAAAATAAGAATACAGAGCTTAGATGTATCAGAATTAATTACAATTAGGCCTAAAATGTATAGTATGTTATATTTAAATAGTACTAAACAACAGAAATGCAGAGGTGTTCTTGCTATTGCGTTAGGCCAATGCAGGCACGACAAGTATAAACAAATGCTTGAAACAAACAAGCGGTGTAATAATATTTTAAATTCTATACGATCTGTTGATCATAACATGTATGTAGTGAGTGTAAATAGACTAGCATTTAGCACATTAGATATACTACGGGTATTTTTGGAACCCAATGATTGTAATTTTAGTTTGCCTTTTGGCCATGAAGATTTGTGAAATAAGTGAATATATTATTCTGTAATAGTTGTATATTTATAGTATTATATTGATGTAACCTAGCTGTTTATTGTCAACGTTATTTGTGAACTACATAAATTAATTAAATACTAAGCTTTAGCTTGTAAGAAGTGTATATATTTTAAGTATAGTGTGAATGTAACCTAGATATCTAATGTATATATAAATGTTAAGTACACCGTTAAATAATTAAGTGTTCTGTATTTGTAAGACTTGTATATTTTAATTGTTTAGTATATAAGCAACTAAGCTGTTTAATGTCAATGTTATTTGTGAACTACATATATTTATTAAATAAGCTCTAGCTTGTGAGAAGTGTATATATTTTTAGTATAGTGAAGATGTAACCGAGATATATAATTTATATACTGTTAAGTATACCGTTGAATAATTGAATGTCCTGTATTTGTAAGACTTGTGTATTTTAATTGTTTAGTATATAGGCGACCTAGCTGTTTAATATCAATGTTATTTGTGAACTATATATATTTATTCAGAGACGACTCGTCTCTGTTGGATCCGCATTTGGTTTTTGGTTTTTGGTGAAGCAGTTTCACTGCTATTCACCAGTTGGTCCATACATTATGTTGGCAAAAATGTCAGAACTTTACAGCACTTTAGAACTCACCTACTTCAGTATCATCACTTTAGTACCGTAACAATTTACCACACCTCGTCACTAAAATCATACTACACCCAATGACTGTACCGTTGACATCACTAACGGACGACCCCGAGTGTGTTCTACCACAGTAGACAGCACAACACAACCTTACTAGCTATATAGTGCTTGCAGCTGCTTTACTACTATAGTACATACTACACTACTTACCAAAGTATATAGTACATCACTACTTATAAAGAGTAGGGAGTGGAATGTTATTGGAAGATTAATTAATTAATTAGAAGGAAGATGAAGAAGAAGATTAAGGGTACTGGGAATCTGTATGCTGGAGAAAGAACGCTGGAAAAGTGGACCCAGGCAATGGAGAGAGAGAGAGAGAGGAAGAAAAGAGATACATAGGGAGCAATGTAGATTAGTAGGTAGGTAGGGCGAGAGGATGGGTGAAGAGCGAGATATATATATAATTTAATTAATTACAGTGTAATTACACAGAGACAAAGACAGAGACAGACAGAGAGAGAGAGAGAGAGAGAGATATAGAGGGAGAGGTATGTGAAGCATGTAGGTATATAGGTACGCATGTACGTAATGCCTAATTAAAAAAAAATGCAATTCAATGCAATAAAAATGAGTGAGTGGGAGTGAAAGACAGAGATGCAGATACATGTAATGGCTAATTCAATTAAATACGATTAATTCGGTTGAGAGAGAGAGAGCGAGAGAGAGATGCATAGGTAGGTATACGTAACGTATAATTCAATTAAGGGCAATGCAGATAGTATATTACGCACGAACGCTGTAGGGTGGACATAATGCCCTGACAAGCATGCGGGCATAGGATTGGAGTTGATGAACAGAGGCACGGCGAGTCGATTATCGATCTTATAGTCTTGTCTGAAAGCTTGAAATGTATTGTGAACAATGTTGTTGTTGCCAGTCTTATGGCCAAAATGGACGAAACTAAATGTTCCGAATTTCTCTCTCTGCTTTCACTACCACTGCATGAATCCTTTTAGCTCTCTTAACTTATATTCTGCTTTGTTTTGTTCCTTCTTTTTATTTCCCAACTTTTACATTTGTTTTGTGCTTTATTTTTCTCGTTTGCATTTTGTCGTGTTGAAGTCTGGCTTTTGGTTCTACTTTATTTTTTTTCCACTTTCTTTTACTTTTATCTTTACTGTTTGCTTCTTTTGTAGTTTTACAAGTTCCGTAGTAATATTTTTTTGTAAAAATAATATTTTACATGGTATACTTGTTGTTGCTAATGTATATGTTCACACATGTAACCATCTCAGTGACCCCTATACAACTCTTATTTTTTAAGAATGGCTACTGTTCTTACTGTTTCTTATATAAGTTGCATTACAAAAGGCAAAATGTAAAGGTTAGAAATAGGCGGTCTCTGCGGTTTCTGCACTTCACCTTTCTACTAAAGAACATGATTGGAAATGCAATGTAAGTCCTCGCTTTTATCGTTGCATTCGAAAAGAAACTTACAATTATTTTTCTTTGCTTTGTTTTGTGCAATCTAAATAAATATTTTACAAGAAATAGAATTCGCTGTTGCAACTTCACTACAACTGCAGTATATTTTTGCTACTTATATTAAATCTAAATTATAAACGTTAAGTCTAGAACTCAAGGTTTACATTTTATACATTTTATTTTACTTTTTAAATATTCACTCATACAAATTCAGAGTATAAAATATTTTACACGGTTGTTTTATAAACTATTGACAGAGTATTATTATATTTCACACACACGACTTGCTACTGCTTTTTAAAATTGAACACAGAACTAAACTTTAAATTTATTACAAAAACTTGGCAAAATTTTCACGAGACATGACTAGAACACACGCATTATTATTTCTGTTGGACACACTACAAAATTCACAATACTACAAATGTTTCATATTATTATTTCTATAAACTTGCAAGTTGCAGTTTACAAATTATATTCTTCATTGCTGTTTTCGTCTTCTGCATCGCAGTCTTTGTCAGAATTGTCAGAGTCGTCAATGTCTGAAGCAGCAACATCAAAATAGTCAAATGGTTGTTCCGGTGACGGTTGAAACCCTGCTACTGCAGTAGAAATAACCCCATTCCAATCGACTTCCACACGTTGTGGTGCCGGCTGGACTTTGACGGCTGGTTCTTGGGAATGTTTTTTCTGTGTGAATTCTTGGGCATTCAACTAACGAGACCAAGGTGTAAAATCGTGGGGTTCAGATGCAGCAAGCTTTGCGTTTTGTGTAGTCAGAAAGTCAACCAAAGCGTTGATTTCCATCAGACTGAATGAAACAGTGCTGCCACCATACCCAGGGTATTTATAAGCGTAGTTTTCAGATGGGTTAGAGTTCATAAACATTTTAATTGCTCCAGTCATAATGTTGAATGAAAAGCGGACTCGCACAGAGCGTAGAGTGTAATGTGGGCTTTGCCAGTAAGTAAATTTCTTGGCTGAATTTCGCGGTTCTTCTGCTAGGTCGGTATCGCTTTTGTTCTCAAAATATGGCAAATGGTCCGTGATCTTTTTCCCTTGCAGCAGGTGGTTCTTATTTTGCTTCAGCATTTCAACTGCCCAGTCTAAAATATTATGGCTTTCAAATGCAGTAAATGAAACTTTGGAATGGCTAGAGTTGCCATAGTTCTTGCGCCCAAAGTAGTAGATAGACGTGGGCCTGCATATACTGGTCGTGGACAAGCCGTGCTCGAATTTGGTCTTCAACTTTTGGAGTCTCGTAAATAACAAAAGTGTCAGGCGTCTCGAAAAACTTCCAGTCTTGAGCAGTAATGATATGCGCATTAAAGCCGGTCAAGTCTTTGCTGTTGTAGTTGTCGTTTTCAGTTGACAATGCATTGACTGATTTGCAGTCGGAGTTCCACTTGCCATGTCCATGGTTTCTGTCGAGTCCATATGGTGCCACACGAGGACAGTTTTGAATTGTTTGCTTTGGCAACATCAAAAGTCTGTTTCTTACTTTTGTTAATTTGGAATTGTAAGAGTGTTCTTAATGTTGTCGCGATTGCTTAATTTCTTTTCCTCGTTGCATGGTTAGGTAGTATAGTTAAGAGTTGTTGTTGAGACCAAAAAATGAGGAGACAAGTTGACTTTGAAAGTTGAACACAGAATGATTCTAAAAATGGCAAGCTTTGCCTATTATTATCATTGATTGTAGTGGCCATAGGTTATTATTGTAGCGACGTTTTAGTTTGGTACCTCAGAGTTTGCAGTTATGATTATTTATGAGACAGGTGATCAAAACAGGGGTCAGAGAATCGTGTCGTGTGATTGGCTTAGGTGAACCATAGTCCTACCCACCACCCCTTTTTACGAGTCCCAGAACAAGAAACTATAATAACAAGGTTCCAATACTTGTATATTTTAAATTGAGTTGTCCAGCAAAATCCAATTAAGAAGTCCATTTCCAGGAGAGCTGCTTTTGTATGCATGTTGTGGATCCAAACAATTTGTACTGTAGCATGCTGACTTTTATAAGCTGCCAGTTTTGTGGCGCTTCGATTTTTGCTAAGAGAAGTCTATGGGCTCGACCAACAGAACCCAAATACTTTATTAGAGACTTGAATGCCAGGTTTCATACTAACAATTTTAGTTCAGTTCAACATTGATTCACTTGTGGACAGTGCCACGGAAGTATAATATATTTTTCTTCACAACTTTAGAGACTTCTTTGTGCAAACACTTGCGACGGTCAACTTTGGCTAGAGCCACCACCAGTAGTATTACATAGCTTGCTATCACAAGAACGAGAATTACATGAGCCAGCGGGAAGAGTTTGTTGTAGACACATAAAATGCTGCTCATGTTAACAAACTTCTTTTAAGTTTGCAGAGGTTGCTAAAAAAACGTTAAAAGAATATAGGAAGGCCATTTAGCCAGGCTTACCTAGACTATACTCAGAACCATTGTCACACAAACCACTGATACCACAGTCGCGTTTCTATGCTTTTAATTTAAATCACTCACTTTGTCTAAGTTGTTTTTACAAGCATCGACTCAGTGCCAGAGACAACGAAGATTGTAAGTGTGAGTGTGATTTGTCTAGTTCTATTTCTGATAAAACATTAAAGTCGGAACCATTGTACTCATTTGATCGAACTCAGTTTGACGATTTGACACTAGCTGCAATATAAGAAATGTCGCAACCTCCAGAAGTGTCGTACACTTTTATGTCACCCGCTCAGGAACAAATTATCGATCTTGTCAGAAATCAAATTGAGTTGCCTAAAAAACAGTTTTACCAAAACCCGTTGAGAATGATTGTCACAGGTACTCCAGGAGCTGCAAAGTCTCAGGCTCTAAAAACAATAAACCATATACTGTTACAAAAACAAAGTCGAGCTAGCAAGTTTTCGTTTTGAACTGTTTCGTTCATGGGCATTTATGCTTCAAGTTTAAGAGGAACAACATTTCACAGTTGCTTTAGGATTCGTTCACATACCAGCAGAACTTTGTTAGACCAATTAAGCAATGGAATATTACAAGCAGATAAAATTGCTTTTCAAAACGTTAAAGTTTTAATTATAGATGGGGTATCAACTGTTGGTCTGCGCCTTCTTTATTTTGTCGACCAATATTTTAAACTAGTTGATCCCGCGCAAGCCTCTATGCCGTTTGCAGGTAGAACGATCGTCATGTTTGGAGATTTTAACCAAACTTCTTGCTGCGGCAATTATGCACTGTATACTAAATTTGTAACTAACGTGACCGACGACATTGTTGCTGCAATTCAAATTTACAACTCTTTTACTACGGCGTTTGTTTTAGACAAACCATTTAGACAAAATACTACAGATCCAAACAGTACAACGACTTTCTTATGAGGCTAAGGTATTGGCGATTTACTCCGTTAGATCTTTTTAATATTCAACAACGTCAAAAGCATGTATTAAGAACACGTCTCAGCACCTAGGAAATTCAAGCAGCTAAAAAATCAATACATCTGCACGAACTCAACATCAAAGTTGCCGCTCACAACAAGTCAGTATTTTATTGCCTTTTGTATGCAAGTAAATTATTTATGCATTTATATCTTCTAGTTATATTATTTTTATATTTATTCATACTTGATTAAAATAGGCTGCAGCGCATGTCGTATCAAGACTGTCTCCTACAACCCTCAATATATGTCATGCTATACAAACGCAGATTCATAGAAATTTGCTGAGTAGAGTTTCTCCTTTTGGTTATCACCCCACTGCAGTAATACAAGTCTTTTAATTATTAATTTAATTATTTTATTCAGTCGCAATGAAGCCTTCAGTAGACAACCACTGGGCAATTCACTGTCGCGGCTCAGCCCTGGGGGAATGCAAGCAATCCATTACGTTTTGCTTGTCTTGCAACGATTTTCTGGTTGTAGTTTCAAGTCCAAGCGAGACTTTGTATTGTAAAGAGTGTGATTCAGACAAATGGTCAGAAAATCGTCAAAAGTATTGAGTCGACAGAGTTTACCAAAACTATATTCCAACTCATCATTTAAAAGTAAAGCCTTAAGACAAATACGAATGCTCAAAGTTCCATGTTCAGATTTTTGAAGTCCCTGTTTCCTATTTTATACTATCTGTTAGAGGAAAGTAAAATTGCTTTGACTGTTTTTTTATCAACAGACATCATTTACAGTTTTTAAAGAAACATTTAGGCATACACTTGAAGCTCGGAGAGAGAAATTGGCTCCAGCAACAAGGGGCATAGGCGACATCTAGGTCGGGACTGGGAAGTAGGTGTAGGTAGTGGTGGTAGCAGTAGTCAAGCCATCACGTGGGGACTGGATGAGGAGAGCATGGTCTGGTAGTGGTGGTAGTACCGAAGCACTAGAGCCATCACGTGTCGACGGGATGGGCAGAATATGATCCAGAAGGATTCAGGCTGTGGTATGGTGTACACGAGCAAACAACATGATAACGATCTACAGTAGCAGGTATAGGGCTGTGAAGTAGTGGTCGTATGATGAGGGACCGACCAAGACCATTTAAGAAGACGACGACTGGGGAGCAGGAGGTAGGCTCATGTAGGATGGACAGCTAATCATCAACGGAAGGCAGGCGCATATGGGATCGATAGCCAATCACCGATCAGGGTAGGGATGCCAGTGAGTGGGGTGTTCTGGGTCGGTCTGTAGGTTGAGGGCTTACGAGATGATGAGCTGAGAGCACGATCCTCATTCTTTTGCCAGACTCCATGGGAGACAGACAACGGTGGAGAGCGCAGCCTGTTCGTGAAGTAGTGTGTAGACCTCAGTTGTGCAGGAACGCTAGTATTTTGGTGGCTTTAGTGTTAGCCATCATTGGGGTTTAGTTTAATATAGTTACTGTGAATATTATTAATATTTTAAGTGTAAGTTATTTACTTGTTTAGTACCGGGTGAACCGGGCGATTGTGAGAGTGTATTCGCGACATAAAAACTGACATTATTGTGGGTCGGACGACCGAGAAATGGACAAATAAATCGGTGTAATTGAGTGAGATTTTCCCCAGACATTACCGGTGTGCGAACTAACTTTTTAGCATATGGCCGACAGCATATAGGGGGCTGTGTAAGACATTTTGCATCAGTGTGTGTTCATTCGGGTCCAAGTTACCCCGGTCAGTTAGAGACATTCAGATCTACGCAGAATATAGACTTGGCTGGTCGGACGGACCAGTCTCATATTGCCCATAGTTGCACCTTTTATCTCTAGACCGGGCGATCTTACCTTCTTGGAGTGCAAGTGTTGAGGGCGAGATACCAGCACGTGCATACGGGTGGGGCATACTGCATCTCCAGGCCGCAACACGGAGCCGACATCAGATCGGGTGCTGAGGAGCAGTACGCGAGGACCGTTACCAAGGAAACCGACCAGGAGCTTTAGACCGGAGCTCGAGGAGAGGGGCTCCTCGTTTGTTAAGCCGCAGACTAGGAGGTCTAGAGCTCAGGGGAAGGGGTCGGTGGGGGCCTGGACGGGGTCTAGGACGGGGCTTAGATCTGTGCCTAGTACTCGAGAGCAGGAGCTCTGGAGGTCCACCCCGGGAAGGCCGTTGAGTAATAGGAGAAGAGTACCTCGAGGAGAGGTGGTCCTGGTGTTTAAGGCTGTAGATGTGCAGGATTGCGGTGTTTTAGGAGATTCCCCTATCACAAAGCGTGAAAATTTTCAAATATATAATTCTGTGTCAGCTTTAGGTATAAGAGAGGCTGGCCTGAAGATGCCAACAATGTCGTACAGAAGTTATTTACACGCACGATTATTACTTGCTAACCCATTATACAAAAAGCTTCTTTTCGCAGTAAGACTTGGCGACGTATCCAAAAGTGACACTGAATCTGAATCTGACAATGACTATCAGTGACGACAACTAGCTTGTATGAATATATAGTGCTAATTTCTTTCTTTAAACATTTTTACTAAATGTGTTGTTCTGTTGCTTGTTTCTATTACACAGGAAAATGATACAAAAACTGCATCCGGATTTTACTGAAATACCTGCCGTTATTGCTGAGCACTCTTCACTTGCAAAAGATCCTTTGGAAATCGATTATGGTGTCCCAAAAATGTTAACAAAGAACTTGAATGTAAAGGCAAATCTTGTGAATGGCAGCAGAGGCACAGTTGTCGATATTGTCTTTAGTTCATCGCGTAACAGGCTCTACTGGGCAAACTCTGTTAAGGCTATTATTGTTCACTCTCCGTTCTACAGAGGAAACGACATCGTAGTTACGTCAAGAGGGCAAGGTTGCCGAATTTCCAGGACTAAAAGTAATAAACTGGACCTTGAGACACAGCAGTATGTCCGAGTGCATACATTTCCACTGGTTCTAAGTTGGGCAATGACAATTCATAGGTGTGTGTTCATCAAAAATATTGTACTTTATTGATTTTTAGCACTAGTTAATTTGTGTACACCGTAGCCAAGAGCGCAAAGTAATCGTTTGGGAATTTATTATATTTTCAGGTCACAAGGAACAACCATACCAATTGGCTGTGTATTTCTAGACACAAGAGAAATGATTGCGTGTACAACATACGTGGCGTTGTCTCGGTTTGCGTCATTGGATAATTTAATGATTTTGGACAGTGAAATAATTCAAGCTAGTAGGATATTAAATGTTTCTCACAAGCGCGAGATGGAGTTACGGTAGAAGGAGGAGGAAAGGTTGCAAGAACTACAAGTTAGTAGCAGGGAAGCACGCAAAGCAAATATAAAGGAACAAGTGAAACGATTTTTGTAAATGTTTACTAATACTTTACTAGAATAATGTACAGTCCTACATAAAACATAATGCAAGTCTCAGTAGTTGTTTTAATTTTAAAATTAAAAAACTAAAAAATACTATGTACACTTTGTTAATAATATATTGTCTAATAATAAATAGTGTATAAATGTAAATGTGGCTCGGAGTGTATTAATAGCATTGATTTTAAGACTCCGTATGCATTTACAATTGACAGTTGTTCAACGTAGGTCAGTAATTATTACAGCTCTAAATATGGCAGAAATTCGTAAATCATATTTAAACTCTAGACTCAAGGGTTCGTATTCGGCCCTCAGTGGTTTTCTTAAGAATAACAAAAACTTTCATAATAAAACAGTAAAATATAAGGAGCTAAGTCAGCTGCGTTCATTTTCAATGCACCGGCCTGTACGCAAAAACTTTAAACGACGAAGAACTTTAGTGAACATAAAAAGGAAAATCTATTGTTCTGATTTAAAAATCTTAAGGAAAGAATTTGCTAAAAATAATTCCTGATAATATTCTGTATTGATGCATTTTCTAAAAAGCTTAACTGCCGTTTTATTAAAAATAAGAAACCCGAGTCAGTTATCAAAGCTTTTGGAGATTTTTTTAAGTAATCAAAGAAGACTCCAATATACGTATTTACAGACCAAGGTGTGTCAACCTTCAATGTCTTACGTATATTAAAATAATATTATAAAATGGTTAGATAAAATTAATTTGAATTATTATAAATTGTAGCTTGACCCTATTATAATAATTTAAATACAGGCACAGAGTTTTGCGCCGATTCGTTTAAACAGTTTTTAAAAACTCAAGAAATCATGTACTATAACACATAAAGCAAGACAAAGTCTAGTATAGTAGAGCAGGTCATAAGGTTAGTCTGTCAAGATTGTAAGCCTGTATATATTTAAATACAATATTATATAGTCACGTATACTAATAATTACATGCTTTGTTTGGTATAGGACCATCTTTTAACGAATTGCTAGGTACATGACTAAGAGAAATACAACTAAGATTATAGATATTTTTCCCGCTTTTGTAAAGGTATACAACAACACATTTCACTCAACAATACAGATAGCGCCCTCTCAAGTTAATCGATTAAACGAGAACCAAGTCTGCAGAACAATGTTTTCAGATATAATTAACAACACTGACAAAAGAAAGACAAAGTATTCCTCTGGCGACCGTGTTAGAATAAGCCGTACAAAACTCTTATTTTATAAAGGTACATGTGATACATACACGTAGGTGAACAAACACACTATAAATAAGGAGATACACTTTAAGTTTTACATGCATTCGTCGTTTGTAACTCAAACAGGATGAAGCCAATCGTACTCGGAGGAATTGTTACTTGTAAAGTCAGTAAACTTTGAGACTATACCTATAACCTACTACCTTGAAGATCTGAATAACACGCCTATAACAGAAGCATTCTACAGTGAAGAGCTGAGCCTAGCCTAACATCTGCTACAATAGAGCCTTCTTGATTCTTGCCCTTGTTTTCCAATGCTATACAACATCAATTTTCGCAAAAAAGAAGAAGACTGGACGGCCATTACTGCTCGCCGTTAGACCGAGATCCCATTGGTTCCGAGAATATGTACGTGACAGTTACAAGTGACCAGCAAAAAAGTGTATATACAGATAACACACCAGCAAGCTTTGTAGCTGCGTTGCCCTACCCTTTGGATCTACAGAACTATGACGTTGGACTCGTAAGCCTGAGGTATACTTCAAGCCCACAACCTGCTATGATGCAACCTGTTTAGAGACCCCGAGCATGTAAAGTGCGAAACACAACTGCCGTTGAAGTGAATGCAATTGGCAAATTATTTCCAAACTACAAGCCAACTATTAAGACATTTGTCAACTTCCAAAACCAAGAAACGATTTTAAAAGAATTTATGAGTGGACTCACTACCAAGCTAAGGCTAAATAAAGAGACTGTGCCATTTGACGTTGCACAGAAAGCATAGAGCTTGGATCCTGGGAATATACATATGCTACTTCAGAACCTGTTCCCATCAAATAGTGTCATTATTGAAATTCCCAAATCACTTTTATCATTTTTTAAGCAAAATAGACCCAGATTTATGTCAGCAAACCATTATCCGTATGCCAATGTACTTGAAACTGACATAAAAAGTATTCTTATTGGTGCAAACTTTAATTTTGGAGCTAAGAAAATTCAAAATATGTAAAACATTATACAGCTTTACCAAGGCTTTGAAAACTTTTTAATGTTCAGAAAAGAGAATAACCATGGAGACTCTGATTTTCGCAAATTCTTTGAACGATTCAACGTTATAATGAATGACCTAGAGTTTTATAATATGAATCTAAAGATTGAATTTCCGTTAGATAAAAGTAATACAAAGTGCAAGCTTACATTTGAATGCAGTGAGAACAAGTATGTGGTTTTGCCTGAACTTATCGCATTGTGCTTAGGACTGCCACAGCACGACAAGTTTTATAATGGCGTCTACGAATCTGAATTTGAATTAGATGAAGAGTTATATAATAAAATTGTAGACTATGAATATATGGACTTGCGATTATTCAAAAAATATGCAAACTTTATTCCAATGAACGAACTAGAAAAACTAGATTTGGATCACGTAGTGCATAAAATTAATCGTACTCTAATAAAAAATTTGTGGGCTGATAACGGAGTACAGTTTAAACATGCGGATAGACACCTGAGTATACCAGGCATGCGCAAAGATATCACAGTACAGCTGCCACTACTTGTGAATCGATTTTTGGGCTTTGATTACAATTTTATATTTACACCTGGCGAGTCTGCGCAACTAAGACAGGAATTAGCAAAGAAAGAAGAACAAGAAGTAATAAAAGAACAATTTAAAGAGGACGTTGAGCCTAAACACACTGTACTAGCAAAAAGACTTCTTGTATTATGCAGCCTAGTTGAAAACCAGTTATATGCCTCTTATTCACTGCCATTACTTCGAACAGTCAATATATCTAATGACTTTACTAATAAGGTTGTCCACAGCTTTGTCCCTATACTGTTTGTGCCATTACACAGACAACAACATCAAATAATGAGATTCAGTTTAGTCAATGAGTACCGTTCCCTTGTGCAACTTAATGCCAATACTCAGACTATAATTGAATTGCAGTTTCGACCTCGAAATTTCTAAGCAAACAACTGGCCGCCAAGTATAAAAGGCGAAGACGTGCGAATTTAGCAGTTATTATTATTTAACCTCTGAAGTGACAACATCAAATCTTTTTAAGAGCAAGTTCTAAAAATCCTATTATTGCAAACCAGTCTAAATGCATTTAAACTAGTGCTTAAATAAACATTGTTGTTTACAAATAATGCGTAAGATACTGTGCAAAAACATTTACGACACAAATTCAAGTGTAGTAGACAAAGACATTGTAAAAGATAGCTTGTTTGGTGAATATTGTGTTCTTGAACCTATTTCTGCAAATCAAAATAAAGACAGCAACAAAAGCCAAATGGAAACAGGCGATCATAGTGTATCAATTGAAACTGCAGAACCTGTCGGAAATTCATTAGGCGATTCAAGTGTCCAACAGAATCAATATCTTGTGCCATTAAAGCAACGTAGAACCACCAAACCAACTGCCACAGGCCGTAAATGCAGAGTATCTCATTGCCGCATTTCATGCAATAAACACAGAAGTACATCACATAAACCACGAGCTCGAGCCACTCAGAGTGGAGGAGGAAGAATGGTGTACAGGCGCACTCAAGCTGGAGGATCATGGGGCAGGCGTGTTAAGAAGAGAACGCAAATTGGAGGTCGGCTGCAAAAAACCCCAGTCTTTCGTGTGAGACGAACTGTATCAAGCAGGAGTTCTACCCAGACTGGGGCAGGACGTAGGCGCAATATTAGCCGACGACGATAAGTTATAAACCAATGTTTGCTAAAATTCGTGTCATTCAACATTCTGACTACCACGAAGCAGTATCAAAAGTCTATTAGCAGCTTCGAAAATCATGGAAACACAAGGCTTTTACGACGAACCGACGGTGTACGAGGGGTCCCAGAAGTCTATTCAAAGCAACCTAGTGCTTGATAAACTTCCCTTGACCAATATAAGTCTTGAAGATGCACCCGAATATTCCCCATATTATCCAGTGCTCAGTCCAAGAGACAATACAAATCCCCTTATATATATATATTATATATATAACTAAAAGCACAGCTCTAAGCTTTGAAAGTACAATAAACATTAATGGTTTATTTACAAAGGAAAAGATAGCCCTGGAAGCAATACAAAACACCCTACAGCAAGACAAACCGTCATTTTTCAGCCCTAATAATACGCCATCTGCCGTGACCAAGCCCAGTTCATTCAACAAGTTGATTCTTCAAGCTTTACAATATATGCTTGAAAATTTAAATACGCAAAACGGAATTATATTTGATGCAGTGAACAAGTAAACCAACACGAAGCAAAACCGGTAGTAAATACAACGTTTAACTTGATAAGTGAGTGCAAAATTCACCATTACGTTTAATACAAATATATATTGTACTAAACATATGATGCGCATATACTACGTGTATGATTTAAAACCATTGCTAAATGTGCATTTCTTATTGTTTCTCTTTCTGCGCATGTGCAGCCATCTACGTGTCGTTTATCCTGGTCCTACTCCTCTTTGTACTCAAAATGATCAAGATTTATCGCAATGGAAAACTATGGTCTCTAGTTAAAGCAGAAGGGGTTTACCAAAAACGGGTGGCCACCACTCACCACGAATCGACTATAAGTACCGCGGCAGACTTATAGGGACCCTCACACCATCTAAAGCACTCCTCCGAACATCAACGTTTCCATTCCACTCCACTCGCCTCAAAGAACAGCATTAGAACATACGAAAAGCATTGACTCTACAACACTACTTTTTCAACATGAATCAACCAGCCTTAGTACCAAACACGACCCACAGCTTAAATTCAGTTCAGTACTACGAACAACCAAATTTCCCAACTGTTCGCAAAACTGGAACTACTGACTATGTACGTTTATTTTAGTGTCAAGTACATGTGATATTACATTGTATATTATATTCCGTAGGTATTTTATTGTTTAATATACGTTTGATTCTAATCATATTGTGTTTGTTGGTTTCCAGCGCTTTAAGTGTTCCATGCCTAGATGTCTGTTTGAATGCAGAACGTATGTGGCGTATTAAGCTCACGTTAAGGATATTTATCACTGTTTAGATTGCAACCGATTCTGTTCTGACAAAACCCATCACTCATGTCTGCAGCCTGGTGAGCGTCTTGCACACTATGACAACAGAAATCAAAATCTAACTGGCGGTGGAATTAGTCGTTCAGAAGCAACCTACGGACTTGATACTACGACCAGCAGTAAAGATAGTCCCGCAGGGCCTTCTCGTCGTACTGGTCGTTCGTCACTAATAGATCTAGATTTATTTCAAGAATCCTCAAGAGCTCATAAGGGACTAATAGTGACCTACATGCATCAACCAGCTGAAGAGTTTCAAGACATAACATACGTTTTGACTGAACTATACGAGTCTATTGTGAAATTGTTAACTCAAAACTTAGCTGTACATATTAGTATTAAGGCTCAACTTTTAATAAGTGTAGCATAAGAGTTAGAAACTATAGTAGAAAACAAACCAACAAAAAAAGAACGTAGCATTAGGTTTGTGTCTAACAATTACGATATAATAAATGAAGACAAAATTGAAAACTTTATATTTAATAGTGCAAGTGACGTTATACAGAGGCTTAACGACTTTAATAAGCACGGTCTTATTAGAACAGTTCAGCAAGTAAATTTTATTTAATTTAAAGTAGGAGTTTTAAATTTATTTTCAAATGCTGAAGCAAAAGGATATATTAAATTTCCAAAACTCAAACCAAGAAAATTAGGATATTTAAATATTAAAAACAAATGCAACGACTGCTTTAAATTCTGTGTTGCTGCTCACACATACCGCAACGAAATCCTAGCCGGGTATAAAGTAAATAAGCAGCAGTCTAAATCTAATGCTACTCATGTGCAAAAGTTGAATTAGAGAGTCCCAAACAGTATATTCCCTATTTTTTGAAATTTGATTTTACTGATATTAATTGTCCTTTGCGTATTGGCGAAGATTTAAATAATTTTGAAATTAAAAATAATCTTGGTATTAACATTTAGAGTCACCGCAATGACGACATTGTCCCTATCAGACAGTCGCGTAATTCTGAGTTAGCTGAACTGTGTAATTTATTTTTAATTTTCAATCAAGGAAAAGACGACAAAAACAAGTCGTGCCATTTAGTTCTTATTACTGATATTAATAAATTTATGTGTAATGAACGACGGAAAAAAGCTTTTAATTGCGAATTGTGTTTAAGGAGTTTTAATTCTACAAAGAATTTACAACAGCACAGTGACAACTGTCAAGCTCGTGTAGAAAGAAAAATTATTTTTCCAAACCCATGGGAAAGAGTCAAGTTTTCAAAACCATGACAAACACTTCCGTACCCTTTTGCCATTGTTTATAAGTTCTTTACGTTTGCAAATTCTATTCAAGATTTTAAACTTGCAAAAAATAACACAAAGTATACAACAGAAATTACCCCTGCAGCTTATTCTTTTTTAATTATTAGAAGAATGCAAGATAAAGACAACGTTGTTTCTTTAGAGTATTTTGATGAGAAAGATGTTGTTAAACATTTTTTTACACGTATATTTTACTGGGCAAACAGGTTACTTAAACATAATAGAGAAACAAATAACAAAGTAAAACCAACAGAAAGTGTAAAAGTACAGTTTAAACATGCTACGCACTGCTACCTGTGTGAGCGCGAATTTAGTAAAGAAACCAAGACGATCAGGACTTTTCATCATAACCACGACCATGGTAATTTTGAGTTTGCTGCATGTAGTCGTTGTAACCTTAGTATTAAATACAAGCACGAGATCCCACTTATTTCGCACTACGGAGGTTTTTTTGATTATTACCTTTTAATCAATACAATGAAAACTAATATGTTTTCGTTTAAAAACGTTAAAGCGCTTGCAAAAGCCCCAAAAGAATTTATTTCAATAACAATAACTGCTAAAGATACATGGCTTCCTAAATTAAATTTAAAATATCCTTCGGAAGATTCAAAACAACCCAACTATACTGGCAAATGTTTTGCTTCAAAAGTTAAAATACGTTTTATGGATGCTAATTTATTTTTTGACTCTGATTTATTTGAACTTGTAGAATCACTAAACGCAAATACCTCCCAGTTACTTATAATAGTACAGCAGTGTATATATAATTTTTACCTACACAAAGCCATGGTTTTTTTGCAAAAAAACTTAAAGTATCAAAACCATGCCATGACGATCTTGTGTTATTACAAAAATCTGTTTATTTTCCTTTCTTGTTTCTTACTAAGAATACAAGTCTTGATATTCCTATTCCCACAAGATCTTGTTTTAGAAAATCTTTACTTGATGATATGCCAATACCAGACAGTAAATGGGAGCTTGTTTAAAACATCTGTGCAAAATTCAACCTTTTTACATTAGCTGATTACATGATTACATGCGTTTTACTTGTTTGTTAGATACAGTATTACTTGCAGAAGTTTGGCAAAATTTTAAAACATTTGGAATGGAAACGTACGAAATAGATCCTACCTATTCTTTGACTTTGCCAAGCTTCTCATGGCAATGCTTTTTAAAGCAATCAAAGATTACAGAGAGATTACAGGGTATTTGAAATTGCCAAAAATGGAATAAGGGGGGGTCAATGTATATTCGCAAAGAAATATGTGACTGCTAATCACGAACGTTGTCCGGGTGGGTTAGATACATCACAGCCACGTATACACTTACTTTCACTAGATATCAATAGTTTATATCCACATAGTATGAAGTCACTAATGCCAGTGTCTGATTACGAGTACATGGAAACAAAAGATCTTATAAACATTGACTGGTCTGACTCCGAATTGGGTAGTACGGAAGAAAGCTATGGGTACGTACTGGCTTGTGACTTGCAATACCCAGAGCATTTACATAATCGCGACGCAAACTTGCCTTTTTCAATCGAACAGAGAGTAATAAAGCTCGAAGAAATGCTAAGCCATTTAAATTTAAAATTTCGCAAAAACGCTTTAATTAAACATTTTATATCCCGACCAAGACTTATGTTAACTTTTTATGACAAATTAAATTACACAGTTCATTTCAAGGAATTACGCTACTATCTTTCAAAGGGAATGGTACTCTTAAAAATACACTGTGGTGTTAGATATAAACAGCAACGTTACTTCAAATCATATATAGATGCTAATTTAGAAAGACGCAAGCAAGCAAGAACCCCTTTTGAAAACAATTTACTTAAATTCCAATCCAATGTTTTGTATGGCAAGACTTTAAAAAAAGTTAAAGATTTTGTTGAAACCAGTATTTGCACCAGTACCGCCCATGCTGAAAAACTACTTGCATCACCATGATGTAAAGATTTTGATGGTCTGTCTGATTGTTTAAGTATGATTACGCAATATCTTAAGAGGTATCGTGCAGATGACTTGTCACTCACAGGACTAGCAATTTTAGCCAATGCAAAAGTTAACTACTATAAAAAGTTTGATATGCTGTGTCGAATATTCCAGAACAAAGCTTACTCAGATTATTCAGATACAGACGGATATGAGTTAGATATATTAGATCCCTTAAATACTTTGTGGGATGATAAAGTTAGTGCACGTGCAGAATTTGATTTTAGCAAAATTCCACGAAATCATGAGTTTTTTGAGCGCTACGAAAATCAATATCCAGTGTTGCATCTTTTAAATGAAGACGAGAGTGGCAAAATAAGAATACAGAGCTTAGATGTATCAGAAATAATTACACTTAAGAATACAATGTATAGTATGTTATATTTAAATAGTAGTAAACAACAGAAATGCAGAGGTGTTCCGGCTCTTGCGTTACGCCAATGCAGGCACGACAAGTATAAACCAATGCTTGAAACAAACAAGCCGTGTAATATTATTGTAAATTCTATCCGATCAGTAGATCATAACATGTACGTAGTGAGTGTAAGTAGATTAGCATTTAACACATTAGATATATCAAAAGTAATTTCAGACCCCAATGATTGTAATTTTAGTTTGCCCTTTGGCCATAAAGATTTGTTAAATAAGTAAATATATTATTCTATAATAGTTGTATATTTATAGTATTATAATAATGTAACCTAGATATATAATGAATATACTGTTAAGTATACCTTTAAATAATTAAGTGTTATGTATTTGTAAGACTTGTGTATTTCAATTGTTTAGTGTATAAGCAACCCAGATGTTTAATGTCAATGTTATTTGTGAACTACATATAGTTATAAAATACTAAGCTCTAGCTTGTAAGAAGTGTACAAATATTTAGCACAGTGTAGATGTAACCTAGATTTATAATGTATATACTGTTAAGTATACCTTGGAATAATTAAATGTTCTGTATTTGTAAGACTTGTGTATTTCAATTGTTTAGTGTATTAGCAACCCAGATGTTTAATGTCAATGTTATTTGTGAACTACATATAGTTATAAAATAATAGGCTCGAGCTTGTAAGAAGTGTATATAATTAGTATAGTGTAGATGTAACCTAGATTTATAATGTATATACTGTTAAGTATACCGTTTAATAATTAAATGTCCTGTATTTCAGGTATATAAATGTTGTATAAATTGTAATAAATTCACAAACATTGTAATTTTGTATATAAACCTGCCTGTGTACTGATACAGCTCATACACAATTTGAAAAGCCTAGGTGATGCATCTTATTATATGGCGCTGCACACATGCTTACATCGCTCTCTTAATTGTCATTAGATTTAGCACACCTTGGCAAAGACACAAATAATTCGCAACACTTACTATGCATTAACTCTCCTTCTTCTTCTTTGTCTCATTGAATTGCATCTTATTACTTCAAATCGCACTATACATTACGGATTTATTACGCACCTACGTACCTACCTACTCCTCTCTCTCCATTGCCCAGGTCCACCATCCCAGCCTACAGATTCCCAGTACCCTTAATCTTCTTCCTCATCTTCCTTCTAATTAATTAATTAATCTTCCAATAACATTCCACTCCCCACTCTTTATAAGTAGTTACATCGAGCTTTGCTATATATTATGCTCCATGAACAGAACGAACACACGAGACGTTTTGAACGTAGTACTCACGACTCTTGCATTAAATTTATAAGTCGCTATAGGACAAGAGTGTGAACCTTCGCCTCCTAAATAAACCGCGAAAGAAGAGCTGTTTAATTGCGTTTGTGATTCTTGCATTTAGCACAAGCAAAAAAGTACTAACGTAAATAAGTTATGTATGTAGTTTGAGTTAATAGTTTAGGAGCATTTCGATTTCATAGTATTTATTTTGTGTTCATCATTATGGATACGTATGTACTTTTCGTTATTTTCGTAAGTACAAAGGCTATGGACATACCCAGGTTTACTGTATCTGTATGTAATAATATAGCAAATTCAAATAATAAAATACAAAATATATACTGATTGTGAGTGAGATATAATCTTGTGAATTATTCCTATCCGCCCACGCTTATATTCCTTCAACCAATAATGAGTGCATGTCCGTATGTATAGGCACATACTACAGGTATTAATGATTGTTTAGTTTGTCTTCCTTTTTACGAATTATAACGTCACCAGTACCAGTGAATAAATAGGATTTATTAGGTTTTACATCCGGACAGCAGGGAAGTTGTGTTACGTAACTATACATGTAAATGTAACTATTGGTCAGCTTCTAGTTCTCAGCTACTTACATTATAGAAAGAGAAGACAAGGAAATCTATCTACCTCCCTCTACTAAATGTGTAGCAGTCTGAGGCAGACGTGAAAAATACAAAATGCCATTTATGCAGTATTAACTATATTATCGTCTGTGAAGAACCAAAATGACCAGTATTTAATTTAAGCTAGCATCGAATTGAGCTATGTCACAAAAACAAAATGAAAAACATGCGTAAAATGGTAATTCGAAGTTTTTGAAAAATTTAGAATTTTAAGACATGTTTTTATATTTTTGTAGAAAGTTATAGATTATAGTATAATTGTAGATGGTCGTTAAAACATGATATTTAATATATCACCTTACAATTAATTTTTTTATTCATGTACACTGCATATAAAGACTGATCGTTGTATACATAATAGGTTAGAACCAGACAATATAACATGCCATGGCGTGGCAGACACGTTACGACAATTACTAAACGGTAAAAACAGTAACAATAAATTTTTAACGTAAATCTTCAATTAAACCTTCTATCATTAACAATAAAGCATTAATAAACTATTCTAACGATGCAACGTCATCACGGTACACTCGTTATAGTTGTGCATGCATTTTATTTCTACTTTAGCCATCGGTAACAAATGTCTTAGGTTTGGGCGTGGGTAGCAAATTTACAGGTACCAAATGTCAAGGTACCAAATTTCCGGGTACTAAATGTCTGGGTAACATATAACCGTAAACCACTCTCGCAATGCCAAATGTTTTTAATTTAATTTTGTTCTTTGTTTTAATTTATTAGGTAGGTGCGTGTTTTATTCTATACAAAAAATTGCTAGTAATCCTAGCTACTCTAAAAAATCCAGCGCTTCGCGCCGGATTTGTCGACCGGGGGCGGGCCCGAAGTAGATGCTGAGCTACAACAAAGGCACAAGATAATTTATATTACGCTAAAAGATGATATAAGATTTATGGAAGCTCCTCTACAATCAATAAGACATATACCAATGTTCGTAGCATGTAATAAAATATAGCTGAATTTTTTTTATAAATTAATCACAAATAACGTTATTATAGACAATCTGAACCTGAACATCTGTTACGCTTATAGGTAAGTACGTGACATGTAGTTAAAATAGGATGAAAAAACAAGGGCTAAAGCCCTTGTTTAATGGCAGCCCGGCAGCCTTAACAGCGAGATTAAAAATTTTGAATTTGCCGCTAAATTTTAGTTGTCAATAATTAACAGGTTGTAAATTAAAGGGAAGAAGCCGTAAACGGGTTAGCTGTGACGATTTACGCACAGCCATTTTTATATTCTTAATAAATCAAAAAATTTAATATTAAAATTTTTGAATTTCCCGCCAAAACATTAAATATTGTGTTAAATGAAGATTTGACCGGTCACTCAGTAAACTTACGCAAACATGATATACCATTCGAACGGTAACAATTTGGCAAATCTAAATAACTTAGTGTGCACGCACGGTAGTTATTAGTTTTTAAATGGTTTTTAAATAACATAATTGCAAATTTAAAAAAGTTAACAGATTGTGTCGAGTGATATATCATTTGAAAGCTCTTCAAAAATAAGCAGACACCATTTTTTTTTGTTTTTTGCTTGTGACCCATAAAACACAATTTTGGCGGCATTTTCAAATTGAAAGACCGTTATTTTGAAAACGTTTTGTTATAATGGAGGCGCATTCTGTTATTTGAATTCTACTAGTGATTACCTTTCGAATGATATATGGCTCGATGAAATTAGTCTAGTATTGCAAAAGTTTCAAAATTCCCGTAAATTATGTAGATAGGAACAAATTTAACGTTGGGACTTGGGATACTAGAAACTATAGTATTTAAAGGACGTTATCAGGGACGATCTCTGAACATGTATAACACATATAGGTCAGTCTGTGACATGTAGAAGAAATTTTCACGTGACATCATTTGCGCGTCACTCTCAACCTGCTTACCTAATTGGAATGAGATTCCATTTGCGTGTAGGTGTCTATAAGAAATTTTTGCCTGAAGTCAGTTGCGCGTCACTTCTAACCTGATTACCTTATGTAAATGCAATAGCAGCTTAGTGGAGCTGTCTCAAAGAAATTTTCACGTGACGTCCTTTGCGCGTCACCCCTAGCCTGCTTACCCAATGGAAATGCGAATGCAGCTGAGTGGGACTGTCTAACATAAATTTTCACGTGACGTCATTTGCGCTTCACCCCTGACCTGCTTACCTAATGTTTATGCAATAACAGCTGAGTGGGGATGTCTAACATAAATTTTCACGTGACGTCATTTGCGCGTCAACTCCAGCCTGCTCACTTAATGTTAATGCGATAGCAGCTGGGTGGGGCTGTCTAACATAAATTTTCACGTTAAGTCATTTGTGCGTCACCCTTAGCCTGCTTACTTAATGTGAATGCAATAGCAGCTAAGTGAGGGTGTCTGAAAGAGATATTGATCTGACGTCATATGCGCGTCACCCCTAACCTGCTTACCTAATGTGAATGCAAAAGCAGCTAGGTAGAGCTGTCTAACATAAATTTTCACGTGACGTCATTTGCGCGTCACCTCCAACCTGCTTACCTAATGTTAATGCGATAACAGCTGGGTGGGGGTGTCTAGAAGAAATTTTTATGTGACGTCATTTGCGAGTCAACTCTAGCCTGCTCACTTAATGTTAATGCGATAGCAGCTGGGTGGGGCTGTCTAACATAAATTTTCACGTTAAGTCATTTGTGCGTTACCCTTAGCCTGCTTACTTAATGTGAATGCAATAGCAGCTAAGTGAGGGTGTCTGAAAGAGATATTAATCTGACGTCATATGCGCGTCACCCCTAACCTGCTTACCTAATGTGAATGCAAAAGCAGCTAGGTAGAGCTGTCTAACATAAATTTTCACGTGACGTCATTTGCGCGTCACCTCCAACCTGCTTACCTAATGTTAATGCGATAACAGCTGGGTGGGGGTGTCTAGAAGAAATTTTTATGTGACGTCATTTGCACGTCACTCCTAGCCTGCTTACCAAATGTGAATGCAATAGCAGATGGGTAGGGGTGTTTAAAAGAAATTTTTGCCTGACGTCATTTGTGCGTCACCCCAAACCTGCTTACCTAATGTAAATGCGATAGCGGCTGAGTCGGGGTGTCTAGAAAAAATTGTTACGTGACGTCATTTGCGCGTCACTCCTAGCCTGCTTATCAAATGTGAATGCAATAGCAGCTGGGTAGGGGTGTTTAAAAGAAATTTTTGCCTGACGTCATTTGCGCGTCACCCCTAGGCTGCTTACTAAATGTAAATGCGATTGCAGCTGAGTCAGGGTGTCTACAAAAAATTGTTACGTGACGTCATTTGCACGTCACTCTGAGCCTGCTTACCAAATGTGAATGCAATAGCAGCTGGGTAGAGGTTTTTAAAAGAAATTTTTGCCTGACGTCATTTGCGCGTCACCCCTAACCTGCCCACCTAATGTAAATGCGATAGCAGCTGATAAGGGGTGTCTGAAAAAATTGTTACGTGACGTCATTTGCGCGTTACCCCTAGCCTGCTTATCAAATGTAAATGCAATAGCAGCTGGGTAGGGGTGTTTAAAAGAAATTTTTGTCTGACGTCATTTGCGCGTCACCCCTAGGCTGCTTACCAAATGGTAATGCGATAGCAGCTGAAGGGGAGGGGCGAATCTAAAAGAAATTTCCACGTGACGTCCTTTGCGCGTCATCACTAGCCTGCTTACCTAATGGAAATGCGAATGCAGCTGGGTGGGACTGTCTTACATAAATTTTCACGTGACGTCATTTGCGCTTCACCCCTGACCTGCTTACCTAATGTTTATGCAATAACAGCTGAGTGGGGATGTCTAACATAAATTTTCACGTGACGTCATTTGCGTGTCAACTCTAGCCCGCTCACTTAATGTTAATGCGATAGCAACTCGGTGGGGCTGTCTAACATAAATTTTCAAGTTAAGTCATTTGTGCGTCACCCTTAGCCTGCTTACTTAATGTAAATGCAATAGCAGCTAAGTGACGGTGTCTGAAAGAGATATTAATCTGACGTCATATGCGCGTCACCCCTAACCTGCTTACCTAATGTCAATGCAAAAGCAGCTAGGTAGAGCTGTCTAACATAAATTTTCACGTGACTTCATTTGCGCGTCACCTCCAACCTGCTTACCTAATGTTAATGCGATAACAGCTGGGTGGGGGTGTCTAGAAGAAATTTTTATGTGACGTCATTTGCACGTCACTCCTAGCCTGCTTACCAAATGTGAATGCAATAGCAAATGGGTAGGGGTGTTTAAAAGAAATTTTTGCCTGACGTCATTTGTGCGTCACCCCAAACCTGCTTACCTAATGTAAATGCGATAGCGGCTAAGTCGGGGTGTCTAGAAAAAATTGTTACGTGACGTCATTTGCGCGTCACTCCTAGCCTGCTTATCAAATGTGAATGCAATAGCAGCTGGGTAGGGGTGTTTAAAAGAAATTTTTGCCTGACGTCATTTGCGCGTCACCCCTAGGCTGCTTAGTAAATGTAAATGCCATTGCAGCTGAGTCAAGGTGTCTACAAAAAATTGTTACGTGACGTCATTTGCACGTCACTCTGAGCCTGCTTACCAAATGTGAATGCAATAGCAGCTGGGTAGAGGTTTTTAAAAGAAATTTTTGCCTGACGTCATTTGCGCGTCACCCCTAACCTGCTTACCTAATGTAAATGCGATAGCAGCTGATTAGGGGTGTCTAAAAAAATTGTTACGTGACGTCATTTGCGCGTTACCCCTAGCCTGCTTATCAAATGTAAATGCAATAGCAGCTGGGTAGGGGTGTTTAAAAGAAATTTTTGTCTGACGTCATTTGCGCGTCACCCCTAGGCTGCTTACCAAATGGTAATGCGATAGCAGCTGAAGGGAAGAGGCGAATCTAAAAGAAATTTCCACGTGACGTCCTTTGCGCGTCATCGCTAGCCTGCTTACCTAATGGAAATGCGAATGCAGCTGGGTGGGACTGTCTTACATAAATTTTCACGTGACGTCATTTGCGCTTCACCCCTGACCTGCTTACCTAATGTTTATGCAATAACAGCTGAGTGGGGATGTCTAACATAAATTTTCACGTGACGTCATTTGCGTGTCAACTCTAGCCCGCTCACTTAATGTTAATGCGATAGCAGCTCGGTGGGGCTGTCTAACATAAATTTTCAAGTTAAGTCATTTGTGCGTCACCCTTAGCCTGCTTACTTAATGTAAATGCAATAGCAGCTAAGTGACGGTGTCTGAAAGAGATATTAATCTGACGTCATATGCGCGTCACCCCTAACCTGCTTACCTAATGTGAATGCAAAAGCAGCTAGGTAGAGCTGTCTAACATAAATTTTCACGTGACTTCATTTGCGCGTCACCTCCAACCTGCTTACCTAATGTTAATGCGATAACAGCTGGGTGGGGGTGTCTAGAAGAAATTTTTATGTGACGTCATTTGCACGTCACTCCTAGCCTGCTCACCAAATGTGAATGCAATAGCAAATGGGTAGGGGTGTTTAAAAGAAATTTTTGCCCGACGTCATTTGCGCGTCACCCCAAACCTGCTTACCTAATGTAAATGTGATAGCAGCTGAGTCGGGGTGTCTAGAAAAAATTGTTACGTGACGTCATTTGCGCGTCACTCCTAGCCTGCTTATCAAATGTGAATGCAATAGCAGCTGGGTAGGGGTGTTTAAATGAAATTTTTGCCTGACGTCATTTGCGCGTCACCCCTAGGCTGCTTACCAAATGTAAATGCGATTGCAGCTGAGTCGGGGTGTCCAGAAAAAATTTTGGGCCTTCAAGGGAACATGAGAAACGTTATTTTGGGCTTTCAAGGGAACATGAAGAGGGTTATTTTGGGGGTTCAAGGGACCATAAGGGAAGTTATTTTCTTCATGGTTACAAGTTGTAAATAAGGAGTCTCCAGTTTTCCCAAGGGGTTTCCCTTGTCAAGTATTAAATACTAAGCTTTAGCTTGTACGAAGTGTATTTATTTTTAGTAAAGTGTAGATGTAACCTGGATATATAATTTATATACTGTTAAGTTTACCGTTGAATAATTAAATGTCCTGTATTGTATGTATATAATTGTTATATAAATTGAAATAAATTCAAAAACATTGTATTTTTGTATATAAACCTGCCTGTGTACTAGTACAGCTCATACACAATTTGATTGGCATATCTGATGCATCTTATTATATAGAGCTTCACACATGCTCACATCGCTGTCTCAATTTGCATTAGATTTAGCACACATTGGTAAAGACACAAATAATTGGCAACACTCACTAAGCATTGACTATCGATCCCATCTCATTCATCTCACTTTGCTGCATCTCTTTTTTTAAATTATGCATTACGTACACGTACCCACCTACTTATCTATCTATCTCTTCCTCTGTATCTATCCGTTCCTATTATCCTTGCCTAGCTCCTAGCCTCCTCCATCTCCATATCACTTAGTACTTCTCATCTTCCACTTATCAACTTATTCCATCCATTCAATAAAATAAACATTCCAGAACACAGTCCCTCCCTGTAGTTATAGCACTGTCAGCCAAGTAGCAGAGAACGAAGGCTGACCGATCTTATACCGATGCGCCGTTCTCCCAAACACTCAAAGGCATGGGCTCCAGAATTGGAAATTGACGATGGCAGCTCCAACGCACAGCTCCACACGGCTCCACACGGCTCCGATGCGCCTTGGTACCTAGAAACGCTTAAGCAGAAGGGGGTGGTAAAAAGTTTTTATCACTGACGAGTCAAGGTATATATTTTTGACGCGTAAATTAGAACAGAGGTAGTTTTACTCCTACTCCTACGTATGCATATGCAAGTGGCATGTAATAACATGGCAATGCTATATGCTATATACTATACTATATAATAGTAATAGTACACTTAGTCAGTATAGATACAGAATAAAATAATAAAAGACAAATAAATAAAGTAGTGTTCATACAGTAATTAAAATTAAGAAATGCTTAGCTGCCATTAAAATTCTCAATGCATGCTTAAAATTGTTTAAATTAAATATTTTATTTAATATTTTGTGCAAGTTGCAAGTTTTATTGGTTAGAGTTTGGGTTGTACTGTCACTGCTTGGGTTTGCACTTGCATATAGCATAGCACCAGAAGCAAAAAGCACTGCGTATTGCCAACTGCGGCTTACATTCATAAGCTAAAAGGTGAGCGGAGTGTACTTTTCAACTTTTCACTGACAACTGACACTCAATCACCCAACAAGTCAACTGACGCAGCCCAACAACTAAACAAAATGATAAAATAAGATTTCAATAAATCATAAAAATAAAAATATCAAAAATTCCAGTATTAAAGTTTATTTAATAAGTGTTTAGGTATTAAAAGTGCAAACTTTGAAATAAGGAAATGAAAAGACAAATTACAATCCGGTTTCTGCATCGTAAACTTGTGTTGCAACAAATAATGCATTGCATGACTTGGTACTATGGATAACCAAGAAAAACTGCATTTACTATCATCTTTAGCATTACAACCAACAACTAAAACAACTATACTAAAATCAACGGCCGCAGTTAAAGCAAGATTGGAATTAGCCCAAATGAATTCATTTCACATACGAAGAACAGGATTATCATCAAAATTGACACCAACTGTAAACGATATTTATAAAAAAGGTGTTGTTAGTGACCACGAAAATATTAACAAAGCAAGTGAAATTAGCAATTGCATGATGAGAGACACGTCTGTACCAAATTCACCAACTTTAGACTTAGTTGACGATGATAATAATATAGGTTCACTTAATTTATCTCTACCATCCTATATATGCAATTTATCGAGCTTGGAAAATCTTTCAGTGGATGATATAAATGCTAGTGTCATCGCTCATGACGGTAGCGAAGAAAGTTATGTGCCAACTTTTAGTGAAACTCAGTTACATAATGATCTAGAATCAACGTCTATGTCCGTGTTACCTGTTATACCAAAAATTAATAATTGTCAAGCTAAAACAACTGCTAAAGTATAACTTTTAATAATATTTCAACAGTTGCAAAACCTGTTTCACTGGCACCAGTAACAAGTCACAACATTGCATCGTTACCATGCATCGAGATTTCAACTCAAGATCACATCGAAATGCCAACTCAAGACGGAAGTCAAATTGAAAATGTTGAGGGTAAATCTAGAGAAATAATTGATCTTAATAATAGCATGGAAATTAGCTTTAATGCATCTAGGGGTCGAGGTCCAATTTGCTCATCTACACTAGATTTGGGTTCACTTTTAGGATCCGAAACTACTAAATTGTGTATTAACACTGAGAACAGACAATCCTTTACCAAAAACAATGAACACAATAAGAATACATTAATTTCAAGTTTGCATTAACCTTTAAACAACCACGGCAACGGTACTGTTACAGCTAAACAAAAGGCTACAGTGAACAATGCTCTTAAACAGCTCGAAACTTCGTGTGTGAATTCAAATAAAAAAGATAATAATTCCGTTGATTTAGACCTCTCGGATATGGCCCGCGCCAAACACGGTAACCCCGAAAATTTATACGGTAAGCATATACTGATGTTTAATATACTAGTAATTTCCACAGAATCATGGTTAATATGTTTAGTTCGTTTACAAAAATAAACGGTAATCTGAAATAATATACACAACTAAAGTTTGTGTACAGACTGTATTCCTATTACAAATAATCTTGTGGTTTTTTAATCCCTAGGGTTGCTGGCAGGATTTATTAAAACCAGAAAAATAAGCACCAACACAATCACAATTCATTTGAACCAGTGTTACAACTGTGATGGCACTTGTGTTCGTAACACAATTTTAGTCTCATTGAAAAGAAAAAAGACAGAACTATTAGTCCTCAAGGATAAGATTGTGAATCTTAAGAGTACAAATGAATCAAAAGCAGATTTGATCCAAAGCTCCGGTATAGCAACAAATGAGATAAATGAACCCAGTGCAAGCACACTTAGTACCACAGAACAGTATCTAGCAGCTTCCCCACCTGGATTTATTAATGATAATGGCGTTTTAACACCATTTGACCAGGCACGTGCACGTATGGGAAAGAAAAATAAACCGAAAACTAAAAAATCATCTAAACTGTCAAAACAATCTCCATTAAATGTGTCTGCAAAAAAAGTCGTTACCGTTAGAGCCATTATTAGGTTCTGAACAGCAGGTAGTAGAAAATCTGTATCAGTGTAGTCCATTAGCTAATAATGTTGACAAAAATGTAACTTATGTTGTTTATGAAGCTAATGGTCATGAAAATGAAAACAGTCAACAGCGTCAGTCCACAGGATCTCTGGTAATTGATTTAGATTATCATGATACTGCTGCACCCATACTGTTGACCCCAGAGCCAGAGACTACTCAATCTAGCATCCGCGTAATCTCACAGATTAAAAACTTAAAAACTACTTCGTCCCGCAAACGAGGAATTAAACGCCCTAAGAAGCAACTTAAGCTTAAAACAAAACAACCTCAACTTGTAAATGATTGTGTTGCAACTGTTAAAGATCCTGAATTGAAGAAAAAAGTAGAAACACAAGAATATGAGACATTTTTTCGTCTAAAAAAACTTTGAATTCGGAAGCATGATAGTTCTAATTTCCCTGCTTTGTCACCCTAGGCCGTGTCCTTCCATTCCAGAACGCCGAAACCCACGTGTGTGAAATTAATAGAAACAGAAACAAAAACAGCTAAGATGACAAAACCAATCCCTGCAATTGTTGTTTCGGAGTATTTGAAGTTGTTTACTAAGAGCAACGACAACGACCTTAAAAAAAAGGTGAGTTTTATATTACATAATCTTGTACTTTTTGTTTTTAATCTACCAATACAAATACGTAGTAATAAGCAATCACTTGGTGTTTAGAGTATACACTTAAAAAACTAAATTAATTGTGTAAAGTAGGAAGAATGATTTTAAATTTTAGTATACAGCTGCAAAAAATGTAGTTTCCATACATTCGGGAGTGTGACCTGCGATTAAAAGCTCAAGAGTCACTTTCAGAAGCACATTGAACCTGCACAGTTTAAGTGTCGTTTCTGTTCTAAGGAGTTTAGTGCAGTTTCAAGTACTACCAGACACGAATTATGCTGCAGCAAAAATCCGAATGTCATAAGAAGAATCGCAGCAGTTCATGCCTTTGCAAAGAAAAATAAAACAAAAAATGTAATTCTATCTAACAAAAATTAAATTAAAGTCTTAAATTCTTTGAACATGAAAATGAACGTGTTAAGGGAAAACGATGTAAACCTTATTGTGCACTACTGATCAGTAAAATAATTAAACATTAAACTGAAGTATGGTTTTTGATGTAATATAATTAATTTAAATTTTTAAATAATATGTAACGTACAAATGAATTATGATGACGTTATGTTTTATTATACCAATTATTATTATTTTTCTTTCTTATTGTAATACTTGTTTTGTGATATGAAATAACTAACAGTTTTTATGAGGTTGTTGCAAGACATTAGTTTTCTTTTATTAAAATAGGAATATATAAATGAAATGTTAAGTCGTATTAGGACTTCTTTGAGCCTTTTCATGCTTTTTATATACTTAGTTATAATAATTATTCCTTAACTATCTTACTTGTTACTGTTAGAATATTAAATAATGTCCAAGTGATGTATGATGTGGGTGTGTTAACTGAACTGATTAACTGTTACTGCTACCTTCCTTTATGATCAATAATAATAACGATTTAGGCCTAATGACTAAAATCAAGTTTTGAAATAAGAAACGTACATCCTGCATGTTGCAGACAGCTATAGTTTACGCAATACGTAATTTTCAATAAGGAATTCAATTTATTCTATTCATGAGTAATTGTAAGAGTAAATCCATTTACAATTTACAAAGATCACCGTACAATTATTCCATTTGACATTGTCACTATTTAATTTCTTTATTTAACGTTATAAATGGAATCGTGCAACATGGTCTCTCATTCTGCGAGCTGCAGTGACGCTTGATGTAATACTGTAGTTGCACAAGCTGCATCGATACCCTAAATGGAGATCAAATTTACAAAAACACGTTACAATTAGCACAAATCTTAAACTTATTTATTTAAATCTGCAAAATAACAAATTTTTTTAAGTAAATAGCACAGTTAGTCCTATTGTACTTTTAATACATAATCTTATAGTTGTCAGTTGTAAACACGTACATATTTGGTCGGCAACAATTTCTTGCACAAAGTAAAGATAAGGTTATCGGGCATTACCGCGAGCACGAGTTCTAGCTGTAGTTCTTGTTCTTGGACCAAAGCGTGGAATGACGTGGTTTGGTACAGAATACGTGCAACTATAATCGAACTGATAGAAAAGGTTATCAGCATTTTCACAAAATTCTGGACTCATGACTTGGCTGCCTTTAAGTATGTTGGAAAATTGGAGAACCTAAATAATTAAAATTGTTGTAACTTCTTGCAAAGTACAATTGAACCTTGAAAATTCTTTAAAATTACTTAATGTAAAATATTCGCCGAGTGCCAACTGCGTTTTGAACTTAAAAAGTAATTATATAGTAGTTCGGCTTTGAAATGTAAAAGCCAAGGGGAATGCAATACTAACGTCCTGTATGCTTTTGTATTTTTGTATCTGCTGACCCCTGTGCAGTTAAATCATAAATAATATTGTAAATACAAGAATGTTGCACCCTGCATGGGACGTAATAGTTGCAACGCCCCTAAAAACTTTTAGCTTATATTTGCTTTGCCATCAACGTTTAGGCCAGGCCGACTTGCAGTGTAAGTGTAAAGTCACGTGAACTGAGATTAGTTGGCACACAGTTTAATATTGTAGAAATTTGGAATGTACAGAATTTTACAGAGTAGTTAGTAAATTAGTGTTGTTAGTGTTTCTATCTAAAATTCTAAGTTCAACTTGAGTTTTGAATAGTTTTTCTACCAATAAATAAAATTCAGTTACAAAGAATTCCAACTAAGGAACACTTAAATTCACAGTGTAGTTGCGTTATACTTTTATAAATACATTATATAAGAGTGTTGAATCTTGAATCAGCCAGATCAGCAGTAAAGGTGGTTTAATTAACTTTATTAGAACTAGAACTAAATTTAAGCCTTATAAAATATAAAGTTGTGTGAATACCACTTCTCTGTCGTTGTGGTCGTAATAGCGATCAACAATGGATCGGATCAATGAACAGTCGTTTCGGCCTATTGAACCAGACGTCAATCGTGAGAAAAAGCGTTTAACGCTAAGTGTGGTTTCCAAGGATGCTCAGGGACAAACCATTGATCTTGATTTTGATTTTACAAATTTGATGAGTATCGCCAACAGCAACAATAATCCTACGTCTGATGGCTCTAAGGATTATGATCGAGTTACTGTTAACGGTAAGACACTATAAATACAAGTTGCACGTTTATGCACATTATACATCATTTTGATCATTTAGGCAGAATTGTCATATTTACAATAAAAACCAACTTCTAGCTCATAATTATTTTGGCTTCTCTTTGCTTTTTTAAGTGAGAAAGTAGTTTTTCTCAAATAGTTGCAACATTCTTCGACATAAAAGTGGTTGATGCGTTCAACAATTTATATAAATAAAAACAGTTTTAATTTTAAATCAAATTTAATTGAATTTAAGCAAAATTTAGTGAACACAGTTTCAATTATTATGATCTTGCATCGACGATGTGATGCAATTTGCAACTTTAATATTATAATAGTCAATAAAAAACAATTTGTCGGTATTACAAACGTATGATTTAACCTTAATAATAAACATATATTTTGTAAAAATGCCGGCAACAAAATCCTGGTTGCTATTTATAGCGTATTATTGTATAAAGTTCATGTAGTGTAAAAACAAAAACATAAACACTGTCAATGCATAAAACTGCAACTTTATACATAGTTTAAAATACACTACCTTGTAAGTGTGAATACATTGTAATTAATAATTTATAATAAACGTTATTCTTTTTTACTTTGTAGGGCTGCTGCAAGGTCTCATTAATACCGGGGAGCACAGCACAAATGTCGATCGAAATCAATGTCATTCAACCATTTTGCCCATCATGTCATAAAAAATGTGACTCTAGCTCTAGTTCGCTCAGTTATAGCACAACCCCAATAGATAATGTTGGTAAAAATACAGAAAATCGAGTTATTAAAGTTCTTATTTCAACTGTATCAGTTACTGGATCGGCTGGACCTGCGGATTCATGTTCCATGTTGTCTTTGCCTGTACGAGCTCAGGGTGACCTAGCCTCAACTGTATTATCACTTGGTTTGCCAGCCAAAAAACAGACCTTATTTCTATATCGTAACGCTCAAGAAGCAGCTGAAAATGTTTTCCTAAATGAACATGAAAAAACGAAAGAAGTTAAAGTTCGGTCAGGTCTAAGGCCTGGTAAAGTCAGGTCGATGCAAATGATAACTGTATTATAACTGGATTACCAGAAGATCAACCTATTCAACATGATACCTTTAATCCACCATGTGATGAAGATATTATCGGACTTGATTTTAGTTTAAAATCTTCTAGATTATTGCAGTGTGCCAGCAATGTTGAAGCTGAAACTTGTGTAAACGATTATTCTTCCTTTCTAGACAAAAGTACCTTTGGGTCAGTTTCTGTTCCTACAAATTCTTCTTCATTGGTATTCGGCAGTTTTGTTATTTCTAATACCCAACGTGACCAACAAAGTGAAAAAGAAAGAATAAGGAAGCTAAGATCAAAGTATCTGGAAGTTCCTGACGAAACAACTGACTGTTTGGAAAATGCTTTTAACACTTTAAGTCCAGAACCTACTGAGTCAGAAATACTACATAACTACCAAACTCATAACACTGAGGTAATTATGTCGTCTACATCACCTACAGAAGTTGACTCATCAGATTAAATATTGGAAATTGATGAAGATCACAGTTTTAAATACCAGCCGGATATTTTAAACCCACAAGAAATTTTTTATTTAGCTTACAGTCATGTTAGCCATGCAGATTTGGCTCAATCTGTAATAATTGGCGACGGCAAAAATAAAAACACTCCTCTTGACCTTAACTACAGTCCTTTGACTAGTCTCACTGCACCGAATAGCTTATCGAATCAATTATCTTTAAATAGTGATGCTCCAATTTCTGCAGTCCAGCAGCAAATTTCAATCCCAAACAAAATTTAATCACCTGCAGTAACTGTTTTAGCTGAAGATATTTTCCTGCACAAATTTGCAACGCCAGTTGTCCTTCTTAAAAGACTTAAGCTTACTAGTGTGGTGAAACAAGTTCAAAAGCAATTTGCGTCAAGCAGCCACCATAAACTAACCGCAATTGCAACTGCACACAAATCAAAATCGAAGTTGGCACACTAAACTCAAGTACTTGAGACCAAAAAAGAGATTAAATCGTCAGCTTGGGCTGTTGTTATACCAAAACTAAGTAAGCGGCCACATACTGGTAACGTGGGGTCAAAAAGCAACTCAATGTTAAAGCAACTGCAAAACCGAGAGAAAACAACCCGCGAGATAAAAAGGCCTTGGCTAAAGATATTTCACATAACGACAGACCTTGTCACAGGACTTAAAAGTAAGTATCATAGTATCATACTACAAAAACATTTTTATTTTATTCAATGTATGCAGATTTTTATTTTGATATCCAATACATAGTTTGTTCAGGAAATCAAATTTGGCAAATGCAAAACGTGTCAACATTGATGTAGTATTTTTGTTATATAAATTAAGCTTCTTTTAAAAAAACAAAACTTTAATTTCTTGAAAATTGTATATGCCGTGTGGTAACTTAGGAGCAGTGTTATGTGTGATATCTAATTAACTAGTTTCTAAAAACAAAAAATGTATTGTACTGTCAACTAAATTGTAGTTGACAACTGTAAACGGCAGGCATGTTTCGATTTTTTGTTTTTCCTACAAACGTGCATGACAACTTGTTAGTTGAGAGCCGGGTTGAGTTACTGTTAACAGTTATTTCTTTTCTTTTTATTGTTTAATTGTTGGATAATTAGGATGTACAATACAGAAATAGCGGTTTGGCTTTAAAACAATAACGTGCTTAAAAAATGTTGTTTGAAAGTGCAACATTGTTTTTGTTACTGAGATGTTGTATGTTCTTATTTTTAGTCAGGCCTTTTTTAGTTAGGTATTCTTTGTGCTTATGTAAGTTATAGTTCTTAAATTACATTTAAACCATAACAATAATCTTATCATTTTATTTGAAATGTTTTGAGCATTTACTTGCAAGATTTGCGGTGCTTATATACGTCAAATGGTAACTAAATCTCGCAAGTTGAACGAGCACTACAAGCTACATAACCGCGCTGAACGGTTTCTTTGCAGCAAATGCACTAAGAGGTATGAAGATACTTCAAGCCTGGTGCGACACCAAAAGGACAAACACCCGGAATTGTTTCATTAAAATCATCAAACGGAGCTGCACGGAACGAATCAATCTGAAAAAATTCCAAGATAAAAAATTAAAAGGGTTATCTCATATTGCTAAAAATTTGACGAATCAATTAAAGTTGTTCTTTATTTTTATTTAGCTTTTTTTAAATGAATTTATGTGCTATTTTAGTACTTCAAAATTAGAAATCCTAATAATTCGTTGTAATTTTTCTACAAAAATTATAATTATAAGTCTCAATTTTAGGCTGTGTAAATTTCAAATTTGTACAGCAAGAATAAATTAATATAAACGTTATTTTAACAGTTTTAGAACAAACTAATAAATTTGGTTCTAAATTATGTTCCAGACTTAAAATCTCATACTTTATACTTTTTTAGTTTATTAACTTGACCAAAGTATTTTTTCTATAGTTTCGTATGACAACAAGTTTATACAAGTCATCTCATAATGTGACAATAGTCAGTATTATCTATTACCTAATTACCCAACGTGGTATAAAATTATAAATTAGGAATAAAAATGAATTAGGTAGTATATATGTGTGATCGTGATCTGATCTCTTATTTTAATTTTTATTAAGGTATTAATTCTCTCACTGTTATGTTGTCTTAGACGTAAATCGTTTTATTTAAAAGTGACATCAAAATGGTCAGATCGTGACTTTTTTACACTTTCAGTTGACATTTTGACTTTGACATTAAATTCAAAATTAATTAATGGTGATTTTAGAATAAGTTTTAGTGATGATGATAGTATGATTGTGGTAGATTTTGTAGTGTTGTGTTGTCTTGTAAAGATAATTTTAGAAGTATTAGTTATGCGTAATTTTTGTAACTTATCTTATAACAGATGACATAAACACAACGGTGAAGTTTCTATCATCAAGTTTATTCTACTTTTACCGTTTATTCTTTTACTTAAATGTTTATTGTTTTAAAGTTCTATGTACTGCACATTACATGTTTAAAAATGAATTTTATATGATATGACTTTTGTGTTTAGATATGCAATGCGATATTTAATAAAACAAAGCCACACAAAATACCAAAAGTTTCACGTTAAAGTTGCATTTATTATTTTAATATTAATATTACGATAAGTTTGTTAAAAAAGGCACCATTATTAAATTATAAGCAGTAAATAGTAGCAAACCGATTAAAATCGTGAGACCCGGTGGACAGGCGCTTATATACATAATAAGGTCACATTTTACATTGATACTACAAATGTGACAGTGACACTATGAAATATTGAACTATAAAAATATTAGTTAAAAACCTATAAGAAATACATAGGATTTATAAGTAATTAAATAAATTATTAAGTTAAGAGTAAAAATAATTAAGAGAATATTAAAACTGAAAAATGTAAGATGGTTGTCACACAAAGCGTGGTTGTGTCACCCATCACTCATTACGCAAATAAATTAAAATTAAATAAAAAATTAAAAATCGAATAAATCATCTACTTAAGTTATGTTACGACGCATTAAATACTTCGACGACTATGATTAAAATATTAAAAATTAAATTAAAATTAAAATCATAATAATATTTAAAATATGTTACTATTGTGGATGGTGAAAAAACCACACTTTATTATTATGATTATTATGTTTAGGCTCACAAACTTTAAAATCGTCTCCCCAGCCTTGCGCTTGAGATTCGTATTCTTTCCAGTCGTATATGGCATCATCATCATCTTCCCAGGAATCTTCGGTTATTATTCTTAAGGCAGTTTCAAAATCAACCAACTCTGGCTCCTCTTCATCGTCGGAGTCCTCAAAAGCTGATGCCAAACTTTGCTTCTTAGATTTCTCAGACTTTGACTTGGACTCAGGTGGCGATTTTGGCGATTGAGTTATAGAAGTCATATCTATATTAAACATGCACTCATCAGCACTATCAGCAGGATTGAAAATGCTATCATCGGACTTCGAAGTAGATGTTGAATCGTCCAAAGGCACTTTTGTCGGGGTTACAGCATCGGAACTCTCAAACCATTTCCTTGTTACTAGAATCTTTTGAAGTGTTGTTGGATGGGTATTGCATCGCCGGTCACGACAAATTATACCTGCACGCCAGAACAGCCTTTCAACCTACAAAACAAATATAATTAGGCATTTATTAATTATTTTGCAGCGTGAAATAGTAAATATAAACATAAACCAACATTATCTCTAAGTAATGGCACGGCGCCCATAAAAATCAATAAGGCAGAAACACTTAATTAACTAAAAATATAATACTTACAGCAGCAGTGGATGCTGGTCTCGACATAATTGCACGAAATAGATTTGCAAGCATTGGAAAGGTGGTTGCCTTTCTTGTCCAGTAATCAACGATGTCTTCATCGACTATTTTTTCGAACAAATACGCCTGTATTTCGAGAGCAATAATTCGTAGTAAGCTGTTTTTTTCTGGACTCGTCTGAGATTCCGATGCAGCAGAAGACGATGCGCCAACAACATGCTCCAAAAATCTAATATTCTCCTGATTAGTGTAATCATGAAGCTTTTCAGATTTGGACTAAGTCTTGCAACTCAATGGATTTATTTTATCCTATACATCCATTTAAGTAGTGGTGAAGTAGCTAGTTGGGATACCGTACTGATTGCTGAAGGTTGCAACACAGAATTCTTCTAAGTTGGAAATAATTTTAGCATCTGACATTATTGGGATGTCTTTTTCGTAGTTATCTGTATGAAAAAAACAAAACACGAAAAATCAAGATTAAGTGTTTTGCTTTTGTAAAACGTCATCTCATAATTCAACATTTGTGTTCAACTTTCTGTGTTTTTACAACACTTAAAACATCAAACACAATATAAATGCACTGGATTCAGAAAACTATTTACTTACACAACCGCATGTAATTAAACATGTACAACTTCCTCCAGAGGTTCAAAAAGGTTGCTGCCACTAATACAGGGTCAGAAAACCATGGAGCGAACGGAGTCAAAAATTCTGATAGAACTGCCTAACGGACGCAAATAGTATCATCATTAACTTTTAGAGTGACCAACCCTGTAATAAAAAAACATAATTTCATAATATTACGACACTAACCAACATTAATTTGACGCACAGTACAAGCTTTTTATTTATTTAACGCTTTATTAAATATTTTGCTGCATTTTTTGAATATATTTGTAATGAAATGTGACTTTGATATTTTAAAATCATTTCAATAATTTATTACTCACTTTGGTATGTTTCCAATAGTGTAGGCAAAATATTTTCTGCAGTAATTCCGTCACTCTGTAATTTGTCGGTGGCTTCAGCTAATGGCCCAAGAAGAGAGCAGTAAACTTTAAGACTCCTGTGGTCTGTCTCTGTAAGGACCTCGGGTTTGGTCAGCGAATTTACGAAAAATGATCCAGATTTTGCTGTCAGCGCATAATAAATGATGGAATTCACCGCATTGAACATTCTAGGCTAAACAATCAAACACAAAACAACACGAAAGCTAATCGATTATTCAATTAAATTCAATTAAAACATGTTAGCAATTATTCAATGAATTTTGTTGTTTCCTACATATATAGGAGAAAATCATGTAATATGTCTTACCTCTAAGAGTAAATAAATTATGTTGAATTCCGCATTCCACCTGGTCTTACTTTTTTTAGGAAATCCGCGTCCTGTTTGAAGAAGAAGAAGGTCGCGAAGCAACTGCGATCTCATTATTTTTGTAATACAAAGCATATCCTTGTTTACTGAAGTACCAACATGACCGAAGTTGGCATTTTTTACAACTAACTGAAGCGTATGAGCTGAGCACCTATACGTGAAATGGCTCGGACCTTATGGTCGGGATAAATTAGTCTGCTATGAATTCCTCTTTTTTGATCCAGCATCAAAAGCAGCAACCATGTTGCTCCCATTGTCTATAACAATGCTTGAGACCTGTTAAAAATTATAATCAAAAATTAAATTTTGTTTGGCGCGTACATTACGGTATAAGCAACATAACTATATTACATATTAGCATTTATTAATGCAATAGCCTAAGAATTGTAATCTGTGTTTTGTATTTTTATACCTTGTCTTCCAACTCAAAGTCCAAAAAAATTTCATTCACACAGGCTCTCAACGCAACTCCAGTGTGCCTACCTTTCAGCTCCTTGAGGGCAAGCATGCGGGATCCCCACTGAAATGATTCAGTTACGTACATAGCCATAACGGCAATGACACCTTTATTCTTTTTTGTTGACCATCCGTCAACAACAATACTCACGTAAGAAATTGATCTAAAAAGTTGCCTCAAGTTGCTTTTTGCCTAACAAAATTTTAAGATAACCAAATGTATAATGCGTTATTATACTAAACTTAAATAATGCTAATAAAAATAAATTATTTATTGGAATAAATATAATATTTAATTTACGTACTTTCAAACTACATTCATCCATTTTTAGGCTCATCGTTTTACCGCTCATGGGACGGATGCAAGGATCTAATGATGCAACCATTATCTGGAACGCATCCCATCGACTCATTTGAAATGAATGGTTGTTGAGAACTAAATAGCGCACACAATTTCATTCATATAGCTTTTGTTTTAGATTTCGTTTTGAATAGAATCCAAGCTCCGCATCTCTAGAAACAAAAGAACATTCCAAAACCTTCCCTATTCCGTGTGACATCTACAAAGATCAAAATCAACACAACATTATGTATAGTTACAATAATAACAGCCAAATAATCTGATAAAACTGACTAGCTATGGTTATGGTAGAGGTAAAATAAAAACAAAAATTCAAAAACAACAATGCTATAAATCTGTCTCTTTTGTCTGTCGTCTGTGAGTTTCAGTTGTAACACCGTAAACTGTATTTAAATTATCAATAATAATGATGACGCTGCATCACATTTTACATGATAGGTGCTACAACACAAAATACTGATAAAAATAAAAGTAAATCATGCACCAAAGAATTTTAACAGGTCTTACTGCAAGATGCCGCGTTAGATTTCCATAGATAGAAGTGTGACCCGCATAAGTTGAGCTATCAGCAGGACAGTATTTACACAGTACTACGTATCGCTTTTCCACTTCCTTAGCTGTTGTGGTAACAGCCTCTTCCAGATGACCCAGGTAAACGAAATGTTTGGCTATTTTCTTACTTAAATGAAAATTAAATTAGGTCGTAGCATATAACTCGAGCTAGACGGGGATGGGCTTGGAGATGATCCATTTGAATCAACATTGCGACTGCGACTGCGACTAGTATCACCCGATGGAGGAGTTGTAGGTGTGATAGGCGGAGAAAAAGGAATCGAAATATTGGGATCGGAATTTTGAAGAACATCTGTTGCGTCTTCCTCCATTTCAAAATCCATGCTTAAAAGTACATCAACAGCATGACTTGTTTCACTCTGCTTAGCTGGAGACGAGATTTCTGCAAACAAAAAATAAATAAAACAAATTAAAATGGGCTATTTTATATGTTGCCACAACGTGTATTCACAACTTTTACATCTTAAACTAGACGTATTTAATACTCATGTGGTGTAATTTGCTAAAACATTTAAGTATATATGAATTGTAATTATTTACTAAAATTATAAACTTACCTATATTTTGCAACGGCGAGCATTTTCTCCGTACTGACGGACGAGGTGGTGTTCGATTGAGATGTACGGCGCCTTCCTTACTGCCTACTAGAAACGGCTCAGATGATGTTGTTGTTGGAATTTCTAGTTTCGCATTGGGTTTTACAATCTTACTGCTGACCACGGAGTTTCTTGGTGCTTCTGAAACTGTTGGAACGGATGAATTGGAGTTTAAGTCAGAATACTGTTCAACATTGGCTAATGTTGAGGATGATAATAATGACACAGATTCTGTAGAAGATCCGGATGTAGAGAGCGATCTGCTGCTGCTTCGGTTTCGTTTAAATGAAGACCTTGTTACAGCTGGTGATACAACTTTTTCCGGTTTTGAGAATTCAGTTGCAATACAGGATTGGCTTGATTCTAATTCTTTTTTGACAACAGGTTTTTTCGGTTTCAATTTTGGTTGCAGCTGTAGCTGCAATAGCGGGGATTGCCTTATTTGTGGTTTTGGCAGGTTGAGCTATAGATTTAGCAGCCTCACCCATTTTGCTTGAGTAGTTAAGACAAAATGAGATTAAGATGATGATTTAGGCTTAGAAAAATTGACTGACTTCTTCTTTTTCGAAAACAAATTACAAAAATAACAGCTTCTAGGATTTGGTCGACCTTTTATACTCTAGTAACCTTAGTTGTTGTAAACCGACGCAGTTTAATATAAAGCGAAAATTAAGACAACTACAATTTTAGGTAGTACGTTAGTTATATAAAAGAATCAAAAAATGAATAATTGTATCTTCTTTAAATAAGAAAAAAAGAAATTAATAATTACAAAATATGTTTATAATCCTATTTAAATAATAGGCCACCCAAAAACAAAGCGACCTATTTATTTAAGCCATAAATGACTTAAATAAAATTAAAAAATTACCCTATTGGGATTATATTAATATAGTCACTATGTATAGTACTACCGCTTGCGGTAATAAAGTAATCAGAAATAACGCCGTTAAATTCACGCTAAAATCTTAACTTTCCACCTTTGGTAGTTTCTGGAGATGATGACGCGCTGAGTAAATAGTAATTCATGGAATGCACGGGGTTCATTTCTTCAATCCGTGAAGTGTTGCAACCCATTCTTTGTAGTACTTCTAGCATAATTGGAACAGATGATGGCTTTAAGGAAATTGTTCCAATGTACAAAAATAACACTGCTTTTGCAACATCAGCAGCAGTAAAAAATTCCAAGTTAACGACGTGGTCAGACCCTTTTCCTGTGGTAGTTTCACTCTCTAGACTGTCTTGATTTGGATTCAGCTAATTATGTAAATCAAGCATGTTTTAATATCAATATTAGTGCAAGATTAGGACTGAGATTTAGGTCATAGCCCACAACGATAATAACTTTTAAATAATGCATTAATCTGTTTCTTTGAGTGGTAACTATACTGTTTTATTTATATAAGTATTTATAGTCTATATTTTTGCTCGCTATTATATTATTATGCTAGGCAAGGCAGAGAGTAGAGTTGTGTTACTTGGATAAGTTAAGTAACTGTGCTTGCGTCATTAAAAACTAAGAAAAGCACCCAAAAAACAATAAAAAAGGTTTTGAATGGAATGCACAGTTACGCAACAAACTCAACCTCAACCATATTCAATTATATTTATCGTAAAAATGAGCCTGATTTGGGTTCTTAGTATACTACTGCTCATTCAATATACTTAATTTGTGTATTGAATTATATTGTGTACCTGATTGACATTTGCATTAAGCTGATCATTTGGAGGAGCTGGATATTCCTCTCCACCACCATTGAAAAACTCAATAAGAAATCCATGGAATGGTATAAAATCGTCAAGGTATAGAATTACCTTGTCTGTAAACGCAAATTGGTTAAGTCTGTTTTGCAATGCGAGTATACTATGTTGCTGAGCAGCACCAGCATTTGAATATTGAAAAATTATAGTTGGAATCTGTGTAAGTATTAAAAAAACAGTATTGTTAGCTAGTCACTATCACTTGTAGCATAATTGTAATTTGCAGTTACAAGTTTAGAAAATTAGAAATAAAAGGAGAAACATGAAAATCAAAATTTAAATTTAACATCTACTATGCTTAATTATTCTGTGTGCTCACCGGCTCCGGTGTCCCTGCCATTGAACTTTTTAGGCTGTAACTTTTAGTTTAGTGAAAGACAGCGATCGGCTCTTGTTAGGACTGCAGTCTTGTGCGAAATTCAATATTTAATTTAAAATACTAAATTCCTAATTCAAACCAAAATATAATATGGAAATGCAAAATAAAAAATAAAATTTGTGCTACTTTGGAATATTTTATACTGTTATGAAGTTGTGTTGTAACATTGAAGTTAAAATAAACTCAAAACTCAAAGCAATTAATTCTATCACCGGCCTGTCAGAGTTTGTTGGGAACGAACAGAGTGAAATTCGAACTAACTAGTCAGTTACAATGCAAATTCACTATTGATTTAACATTTAAGATTTCAACTGACTGAAATATACAAATACGTTGATTGTGCTTCTTAGTTACATTTGTTTTTGATATACTATTGAAAATATACCACTATATCATAAAGTATCAGTACTTAACATAATAAAACCTCTAGCAGTGCCACTTTAAAGCTTTAAACTTGGTTGTTTCAATTTTCAATGATTGAAAGCAGTTACAGTACAGCTACAATTGCGTCAGTTGTATGCTCAAGGTTAAGTACGGTACATTAATAATTTATTTAAATTCAAAGATCTATAATTAAACTATGAAATAGGTCAGCGTTAGCGTTTAATTTGGTTAGCATTATCTATAATATACTAACTTTTACCTAGATTTATGAACTTTCCTAAACCCTAAATAAAATTTGTTCTTTAAGAGTAAGTAAGTAGCAAGCTAGCAAGTGAAAAGGTGTTATATCAGTTCTTTTGTTTGATGTTTGAACTTATAATAAGTACCTTGACTCTGACCATAAGTAAACAGTCAAATCTACTATTTATATTTAATGAATTAATGTATTGTTAGTCATAATCATAACTACTAGCAAAAGTAGGAGCCGGAAGTACTTCAACAAAATAAATGGGATTATGAAATGGTTGGCATGAGTTTTTCTTTTTCTGTCACTAACATTTTATAATTTCTTGCTTGAAGTAACAAACAATTAAGTGGTGCTACTGAATTTCCTAAGCTACATATATGCTGCGTTTATTGAGCTAAATATATGCTGCGTTTATTAAACTAAATATACTTATCTGATAATTTAATTAGAATTACGCTTTTTTTGTGTTTAAGTTCAAACAACTTTACACTTTACAGTACAAATTACAACAAATTACTGCTTACATTGTAATTGTAAAGTGATACCTAGGCTTTATTAAGTTAAACCGGAATGATAAATAATGACCTTGGTCTTTTGGTGTCAGCTTTTTTATCATTAGAACGCCTCATCAAAAGACGTTAAGAATTGTTATTTAAAGACCTAACTTGCACTAACTACACTCTAGTCTAACATCTTATCCGAAGTTTAATATATTTAAAGTGCTGAAACACTACAAATTATAAAATGTCGTCATCTTCATGCCCAAGCAACACAGTAAGCACATTTTTATAACAGTTAACTTTATGTAGCGTTTGTAATTTGTAAGCTTGCTTTATTGTTTAGTAATATTACTTTTAAATGTTGTTTTGTAGTCAACGTACAAGTTTTAAATATGCAAAGCTTCATTGAAATAAATTTTATTTTATTTAGCCATATTTGTTACAGGCACTGGTAGCATAGATCTATAAATCTTGATTAAAGAACTGTAGATGTTTATATTGATTAATTGATGTACGAAATATGCTGTGCTTTATTGCCTCAAGTGTACTATGATATTGTTTAATCCGTGTTACAACATTAAGAATTACAATTGTTAATTTTTAAATATGTTTTACAAGTGTTACTTTGATTTAAAGGATAACTTGGAAACGTTACCAGCTATAAAGGAAAACAGTGTTGTTACTAATACTGAGGATTGTGGACGTCAAGAAGACACAATACTTAACTCTACAAATCAACTGCAACAAGTTTAATGCTTGCCGTGTCCATATCCGGGTCCAACTGATGTTAATAGCTATAAATCGTTGTTTGAAGTAGGTTCTCATGAAATAAAAATCAATATACAAGCAGTTTGAAGATTGAAGAATCAATAATAATCAGAGACCAAGCGACAAATGGCCAAGGAGTTGTGACTGGTCCCACCCCCAACAACAATCAAACAGGTTAGGGTCATTTAAAAATAATTAAGGCTAAATTTTCAATTAAAAGGATAAAACAAGTAACGATTGGTAACACATTAGATTGCGTTAAATAGCTTTATTGATTTGTAGTGTTGTACTTTTCAATATCTTTTTTAATTACGTCTAGTCATCAGCTTAGCTCTAATAACAATAATTTGGACGAGCTACAAGCAACAGTGCAACAATCTAGTATTACTATTTTACCGTTGAGGGCAGAGTTCAAACTACAATTTTGTTTTACAGATGATACTGCTTTCGAAATTCAGAGTTCAAATAAATCAATAATACCTAATAAAATTGATGCAGACACATCTGGATTTGGTGTTCCAACTACTTCTCACAAGTTCAACGTTGACAGCGCCAACACTGAGTAAAGTTCTGAAGAAAACATGAGTTCCACTTCTAGCACAGTTTCAAGTTCAAGTCCTCATGTGGCATTTAGCCATTTCGCAAATGTTACGCAGGCTGACGTCAATAACATCGAAGATATTATACGTAAGCGCTTTTTTTAACATAAGTTGATAAAAGTTAGCAAAAATGTGTTTAAAGCTGCTTATGAGTGCCTATTTTAAATAATAATAATATTTTAAATTAACTTCAGTTTAACAGAAGTATAAATTTCATTTTACATTTAGGAAAATCTGTTGCTGCAACTCTATCTTCTATGAAGTCTTCTGTGAGCGGCAGTAATGTTGCAATGGACAAAGCATCAGTAGTGAATCTAACAGTTCACATTGGGTGTAACAACTATTTTAGTGCAGACGGTGATTCATCTAAAGCTGTTCGGAAACGAAGAAATTTAGTGCTGCAAACTCAAGGTACTCCTGCTAATCCAGTAACTTCTGTATTTTCAGTTACTCCTCTGTCCCAAGGTACTCCTGTAGCTCCAGCTTCACCGACTGCTGCAACATCTGTTGCTTTTGCAAATGCGATTTTGCCTGTTACGTCTGTTCAAGTGCCATTGCCAGCGCCAACACTTTCAACATTCTTTAAAGTACCAGAAATTTCATGTGTTCCAACTGTACAAGCTACAGGTTTACATTTGATTTCACCTGAGTGTTCTAATTTAAGTGTAGGTTTGCCATCTTTATATAATTATGATCGAACATACTTATCAGATTTTGTTGATTCTTCTTGTGATTTAACCAATGATGTTTCTTACTAAGCTAAAGGTGATGTCAACAACAGCAACGCTGAAGAGGTTAAAAAGGAACCAAAACATCAATTTAAAAATTATCCAAAAAGGCAAAAAAGGTCCGATATTAAATTTATTCCCATAGGCAATAGTAAATCGTTTGATTGTTGCCTAACAGGCAAGACTGCAACTAGTTTAACGTTACAAAATAATAAAAATAATAATAATCTGAATATTATAAATGTTAAACTTGACAATGACACTGACACAGACGTCACTCTACCTATAAACCAATAAAATAAACAATCCACAGCATTTGACATTGTGTTGATAGAAGTTATAAAACAGCAGTTTAAAATCCTTGATATAGATAATGGCTATTTATGTAGACAGCAATTGCAACAAAATCGTCCGTCACCGACAACCATTGCGCCGACATTGGGAATCTCATTTCAAAAAGTATAAAATTGATAGTACAAATAAAATGACAGACCGGATAGAGACTATTAAATGTAAAGATAAGGTTGCTTATGCTAAATATATATCTGTACAAAAACTGAAATCACTGAAGTCACTGGCCCACGGTCACTGGCCCACGGTCACTGGCCCACGGTCACTGGCCCACGGTCACTGGCCCACGGTCACTGGCCCACGGTCACTGGCCCACGGTCACTGGCCCACGGTCACTGGCCCACGGTCACTGGCCCACGGTCACTGGCCCACGGTCACTGGCCCACGGTCACTGGCCCACGGTCACTGGCCCACGGTCACTGGCCCACGGTCACTGGCCCACGGTCACTGGCCCACGGTCACTGGCCCACGGTCACTGGCCCACGGTCACTGGCCCACGGTCACTGGCCCACGGTCACTGGCCCACGGTCACTGGCCCACGGTCACTGGCCCACGGTCACTGGCCCACGGTCACTGGCCCACGGTCACTGGCCCACGGTCACTGGCCCACGGTCACTGGCCCACGGTCACTGGCCCACGGTCACTGGCCAACGGTCACTGGCCCACGGTCACTGGCCCACGGTCACTGGCCCACGGTCACTGGCCCACGGTCACTGGCCCACGGTCACTGGCCCACGGTCACTGGCCCACGGTCACTGGCCCACGGTCACTGGCCCACGGTCACTGGCCCACGGTCACTGGCCCACGGTCACTGGCCCACGGTCACTGGCCCACGGTCACTGGCCCACGGTCACTGGCCCACGGTCACTGGCCCACGGTCACTGGCCCACGGTCACTGGCCCACGGTCACTGGCCCACGGTCACTGGCCCACGGTCACTGGCCCACGGTCACTGGCCCACGGTCACTGGCCCACGGTCACTGGCCCACGGTCACTGGCCCACGGTCACTGGCCCGCGGTCACTGGCCCACGGTCACTGGCCCACGGTCACTGGCCCACGGTCACTGGCCCACGGTCACTGGCCCACGGTCACTGGCCCACGGTCACTGGCCCACGGTCACTGGCCCACGGTCACTGGCCCACGGTCACTGGCCCACGGTCACTGGCCCACGGTCACTGGCCCACGGTCACTGGCCCACGGTCACTGGCCCACGGTCACTGGCCCACGGTCACTGGCCCACGGTCACTGGCCCACGGTCACTGGCCCACGGTCACTGGCCCACGGTCACTGGCCCACGGTCACTGGCCCACGGTCACTGGCCCACGGTCACTGGCCCACGGTCACTGGCCCACGGTCACTGGCCCACGGTCACTGGCCCACGGTCACTGGCCCACGGTCACTGGCCCACGGTCACTGGCCCACGGTCACTGGCCCACGGTCACTGGCCCACGGTCACTGGCCCACGGTCACTGGCCCACGGTCACTGGCCCACGGTCACTGGCCCACGGTCACTGGCCCACGGTCACTGGCCCACGGTCACTGGCCCACGGTCACTGGCCCACGGTCACTGGCCCACGGTCACTGGCCCACGGTCACTGGCCCACGGTCACTGGCCCACGGTCACTGGCCCACGGTCACTGGCCCACGGTCACTGGCCCACGGTCACTGGCCCACGGTCACTGGCCCACGGTCACTGGCCCACGGTCACTGGCCCACGGTCACTGGCCCACGGTCACTGGCCCACGGTCACTGGCCCACGGTCACTGGCCCACGGTCACTGGCCCACGGTCACTGGCCCACGGTCACTGGCCCACGGTCACTGGCCCACGGTCACTGGCCCACGGTCACTGGCCCACGGTCACTGGCCCACGGTCACTGGCCCACGGTCACTGGCCCGCGGTCACTGGCCCACGGTCACTGGCCCACGGTCACTGGCCCACGGTCACTGGCCCACGGTCACTGGCCCACGGTCACTGGCCCACGGTCACTGGCCCACGGTCACTGGCCCACGGTCACTGGCCCACGGTCACTGGCCCACGGTCACTGGCCCACGGTCACTGGCCCACGGTCACTGGCCCACGGTCACTGGCCCACGGTCACTGGCCCACGGTCACTGGCCCACGGTCACTGGCCCACGGTCACTGGCCCACGGTCACTGGCCCACGGTCACTGGCCCACGGTCACTGGCCCACGGTCACTGGCCCACGGTCACTGGCCCACGGTCACTGGCCCACGGTCACTGGCCCACGGTCACTGGCCCACGGTCACTGGCCCACGGTCACTGGCCCACGGTCACTGGCCCACGGTCACTGGCCCACGGTCACTGGCCCACGGTCACTGGCCCACGGTCACTGGCCCACGGTCACTGGCCCACGGTCACTGGCCAACGGTCACTGGCCAACGTTTACTGGCTGTTTTTAACGATAAAGAAAATATTTTTTGTGTGATATCTTTCTGGGCCTGGGGATTAAAAATTCAGGAACTTAACACACCAACAACAGCACGCCTAAAAAAGGAAGTCATCAGCGTTGCATGTTATATTTTAAAGGTAACTCAAACTTTTTTTCAACTACATGTCATGTCATAGTGAAGATTGCTATCATCGTCAAACTGACTATCAGAAGCTACCAGCGATACAATTCAAGAGTGATGATGAAAAATGAAACGAAAACGACTACAGTTATTATCTAAAAGCCAACTCAAGTTGTCAACTCCTTTTGTATTATACTTTATAATTACATATATCATGATG
>CATKUY010000355.1:0-19772 GCA_949802685.1 Dicyrtomina minuta
CACACGTCTAGGAATTGTACGTTCCGATAGGTCTGCAAATATGACTGTTTGGTTGCATGTCAACACTTTCGGTTTATTATGTTGCTACGATGAAACACAACTGTAAAAGTATTAATCAATACAACAGGTACTGAAGGCAAATATAATATGATGACACTGTAATTGCTAAAAGTATTGATTAACATTTTCCAGGACTGTAGTAAGTAGATTTTTCAACAAATTGCTTCTCACAAATGAGAATATGTTAATAATAAACTATTAAAGAAATTGTATTAAAACGTTTTAATTTATTATTTTTATGAATTAAGTAACGCAATTATTACTAGCTTGTATAGTTAAATGAGTCAAGCTTGTACAATCAGCGTATAATTTATACATTGAAAGCTTTGTTACTTTTTTATCTGCGGACAATGTAGAGACACTATGAGGGTAGTAACTGCTTTTATTAGATTGATCAGACCGTAATCACTGTTAAATAACTGTAATAAATGTAAAGTGTTATTACTTATATCGTGCTATGGATAAAATCATGAATATGAAAGGTTCAACACCAGTCATTTTGAATTTGTAGTTATTGATTTCGGATATAACATATGCAGTGTCAAAGCACACGTATTACTTTTGAATTGAGAAGACAGTTATATTTTAAAATAATATAGCATTTTAAACCTTTGAGAGTATTTGAGACTCTTTGAAACTGTATTTACGAGTTAGAATGCTTGCCATACTTCTTAAAAGAGCGCAAAGTGCAATTAAATATGACCAGCATATAATTCTGCAAGAGAAATAGTTATTTACTCTAGTGATGTCGATACAAGCTAACTACAAGTCCTTTTTCCTGTTTAGCAAGTTGAATATAGAAGTTAGCCGATATTACATCTTTAACTTTGAAATGAGCATTAAGAGTAAACACGATAAGATTTTGCAAAATTTCCAAACAGAACCAATTTCTATATTGAATTTAAGATTTACTTTGCTAGAAACATAGTTTTACTAAACGTACATACTTATTTTGGGTGTAAAGCTACAGTAATGCAGTTAATTATGAATAGTTAACTTGTCATTAGGTCATAGAAAGTAATATGATTGGTACTTTGTGGTAATTGTGAACTTATTAAAGTGAAAAACAGTGACAAGAGTGTTTTTAGCTTATAAAGTAGCAACATGAGAAGCTTCACCTTACCTTTCTTTGTTTATTCAGGGACAAAACGTATAATGTGTAGAAATATGCAAAGCTAAGCTCATCAGAACAGCATAGTACAAACTCAAGGTCAGTATCCTAAAACCTTAAGTGTACTACAAACACACTACAAAACAAGACTTTCCTGAATCTGTGTCCTGTCCTTTCATGAAAATAATACTGATACAACACAGAACATATTAAAAGGGATCTTGCGATGGTAGAAGTAATAATATCAGTAGCGTAAATGTTAGTTGTACGTGCAGTCAAGTAGTTAATTGTTCTAAGTCGTGCAGAATTATCAAACCCCACGATTGTACACCACAGTCTTGCCAGTTAAATGCAAAACAAGTCACATCATAACAACATAACATAACAACTAGCAACTTAAGTCGAGCCAGCATCACGACATGTACATACCTACTTGAACAAACCTAAATCTACTGCCGTGCATATTTGAGTATTGATAATTGTCTGAAACATTGTGTATTAATAAACGTTTGAAGGCGCTATGTACATTTTTGGCAATGTGAATTGATTAATGTTTTAAAATGTGTAATGCATATTGACTGCTGTCATTTATATTTAATGTGTAGCTGATAATAAATGCATCAAAGTGTTCAGTGTGACGAATATATGTGCGTGTGCTGCAATTAGTTTTAATGTGTGGTGTATTTTGTTGTAGTTAGTTATAAACAATGTGGCAGTATTGATACATGTCGCGGTACGTATATGTCCGGGGCATAATATGCGTATTATTGAGCGTCTCATTTCGTATTGTACATAGTTTCTCAATATGTATTAAATACTGTTTTATAATGTGCAGTGTATGTTGTCAAAATTAATTTAATTCAATGCATTAGTACTGACTAATATTTCTAAATGTGTATTGTGAAAACTTGTAATGTGGAATTGTACATCGTATTCTATTGTGTGTTCAATAATGCTTTAAAATGTGTGATGTATATTGTCTGAATTTATATTATACAACGTCTTAGTATTGATTGATGTTTTATGCTTTGTATTGTGACATGTCATGATGCGTATTGTACATCGTTACTCAATATGTATTGATTAATATTTTAAAACTTTTAGTGTATATAGTATGCTTACTATTGATTTATAATGTGCACTTAAGAATAAATGTATTAGAATTCCTAGTGTCCTGAATGTATATGCGTACTTTTGAATTATACTTAACGTGTATTGAATAATAATGGTTTTCAATGTGTAGTGTATATTGTATTACCTTATTTAATAAGTTGTCTTAGTGTCAATACCTCTCTCAGTTTATGTAATGTGAAACATCTTATTGCGTACTGTACAACGTTTTCAAATGCGTAGTAAATAATAATTTAAAACGTGTAATGTAATTGTTTCTGAAACAATATTGTATAATATTTCCTTATGTGTATTAATTATTGTTTTAAAATGTGTAGTGTATATTTCTTGCAATAATAAATATATATGTTATGTAACTATTATTAAATATCTCAGAATGCTTAGTGTGAGAAATCTTAAAGTGTATTCAACAATTATTTAAACGTGTTGTGTATATTGTTGTTAGTAGTTATAAATAATATCGAAGCATCAATAAATGTCGCGATACGTACATATTTAGGGAACATCATGCGTATTGATTTACGCCTTATGTATATTATACAATGTTTTTATGTGTATTAAATAATAGTTCAAGATGTGTGGTGCAAACTGTCAAAATCAATTGTGTAGTGTACAGTGTTTTTTAAAGTGTAAAGAAAACTGTTTTAATATGTGCAGTGAATATTGTTGTAATTATTATAATTAAATGTATCAGTATTGTTCAATCGTAATGCGTATTTAATAAAGGCAAAACAATCGTATTAATTTAATTTTCAATGCGTGTTGGTTTAATTTGCCACGCATAATTTTACAGCTACAGCATATATATTTATTAAATTGTCAATGCATATAAAGTATATTCGCAACGCTGTAATAATAAAGGCACAACATAAGTAGGCATTAGCGTCTAAATGCCTATTGATTATAGTTGCAATGTGCAGTTTTTAAATACTCAACATGCGCACTGACTAGCGTATAAATGCGTATTTCCTATGCATAATTTATATTTGCACAACATGCGAATTGATAAACGTCTTACTTGGCATTAGTTAGGTTTGCAGTGCGTAATTCACATCATCTGTGTACATAAGCGTCTCATTGGGTTTTTATTAAAGTTGCAATGTGTAATTTACAAACACACAACATACGATCAATGTCTCAGTGAGTATTGATTACATAAATATAAACCTTATCTTGCAGTGTGCTTCTTCAAAAGCATAATATATAATACTTATGTTTTATTCTTCAACGAGTGCGTTGCGCAGCAGTAATTAAAGTATATAGCTGTACTAGTCAACCTTGTTAAAAAACGATTATTATATTGATGTTGTTGATTATATATAGAGTCGTCATTTCAATTCCAAGAATCTGTACTGAACTTGTGTGTATAGATTGATGCTCTGTTAGTTTTAAAAGTGGTATGTAAAATGATTATTATCGTGATTCCGCCTGAACAAAACACTTCCAATACCAACGCCTTATGCTACAATTGCGTAATATATAACGTCATTATGCGTGACAATTGAAGTTGCAATGTGTTATTTATAAAGGCACAACATGCGTATAGATCAATTTCCTAGTTCGTATTATTTAAATTTGCAATGCGTTATTATTAAATTCACAACATCTGTATTGATTAGTGTCTCAATGCGTAATTATTAGAAGCAAAATATGCGTTTTGATTAACGTCCTAATGCGTATTGTTAAAAGGCTTAACATTCATAGTGGCTCATGTCTCAGTGCGTATTGATACATTTTGCAGTGTGTAATTATACCGACACAGCATGGGTATTGATTCACGTCTCAATGCGTATTGAGTAGAGTCATCAATAAGTAATTATTAATAAAGACAACATTGGCAATGATTTAAGTTGAATGTGTGTTCAGCAATAATTAAAGTATTATCCTTGCGTTTAGAGTTGAGCTTCAATAAAGTCAAAAGGAGGTCTGTTGCTTCAATGCGTATAACCTTACAAAAACTTTTACTGTCCTTGTCTTAAAACGTTTTAATAATTTAGGGCGCGAGTAGCTAGCAGATATATTAAAAAGATATGACACATCAAACTCTATGGTGTGAAGTACATTGAGTGACATACCAAGGATTTAAAAAATGCTAAATGTGATATAGGAATACTTATCTCATTGTGCATGGACAAAACGCTTAATACTTAACGCGGCACCACTATAGGTCAATACTAGTCTACCTAGTTATATAACATGTTTCATGCTTAGGTTAATAATTGTATAAACAGACGTCAATTTAATTCAAAGAACCTGTAGCAACCTGTTTGTGTAAGACAGAATATTGTTTTGTTCTTTTTACAAATGCTTTACAAAATATTTAAAATTGTGAGTGGGTCTAAGCAAACAAATTGAAATCATAAGACCTGTCATTCGTAATTTATAACGTCTCAATGCGTAATAATAAAGGCTTAATGTTTAGTAAAGTAATTAAGAAAATATGCGTATTACCTAACGTTTGAAAGCGTATTGTTTAAGAAACCTTTAATTTTTCAAGACACTGTGCGTTTTTGCAAGCATAAACATATAATATATTTGTAATGTTTTAAATGTGCGTGTAGCAGTTTGTTGAGAGGTATTTGCAGTAAATAGCTGTACTAGTCAATTTTGTTCCATAACATTTTCTGTTTTATGTAGTTTACGTTATGTAGAGCAGTCAGTCTGATATAAATGGTAGGTAAAATATATTATATTGTGATTTGGGTTGAACAGAAATTCAAAAACTCAAAGCATAAGGCCTATATAACGTCTTAATTCGTATTGATTAAACTTGCAAAGCTTACCAATTATACACACAACGTGCGTACTGATTGGCGTCTCAATGATTTTTGTTTAACATTCTAATGCGTGTTAAGTTGTGTATCAATGCGTATTGATGTGGGCTGCTATGTGTAAATATTTATGTCACAATATTCGTATTGATTTACGTCACAGTGCATATTAGTTAAAGTAGCAATGCGTAAATATTAGAAGTGCAACATTCGTATTAGTTAGCGTGTCAGTGCGTTTTGTATAAATTTACAATGCGTAATTATTACATTCACAACATGCTATTTATTAACTTGTTAGTTTGCAATAAATTATATTGCTATGTTTTAGTAATAAGAAAACAAGAATCCTTTGGAATTTAAGTCTGAATGGGTACAACATCAAGTAGTTATGCGTAAATATTGGAGACAAAACATGCGTATTGATTACCGCCTCTAAGCGTATTGATACATTTTGCAGTGTGTAATTATAGCGACACAGCATGGGTATTGATTTACGTCTCAATGCGTATTGAGTAGAGTCATCGATAAATAATTATTAATATTACATGCCTATGAAATAGTGTCCAAATGCGTATTTCATTGAGTCGCAATGCAAAATTATTGGAGACACAACATATTTATTAAATAGTGTATCAGTGCTTATTGTTAGAATTTGAATTTTGTTATTAGGACAAGCATAATACACGCAACAATAAATTTCTCAATGCGTATTGAGTAGAGTCATCGATAAGTAATTATTAGTAAAGACAACATTGCCATTGATTTAAGTTTCAGCTCAAATAAAGTAAAACGAGGTCTGTTGATCCAAGACGTATGAACTACTAATAATTTTTCCTTTCCTTGTGTTAAAACGTTTTAATAATTTAAGGCGCGAGTAGCTAGTAGCTATATTAAAAAGATATGACACATCAAACTCTACGGTGTTGAGTATATCTTATGACACACGAAGGATAGAATTAGTGCTGAATGTGATATTCAAACACCAATTTCATTGCGCATGTACAAAACGCTCAATACCAAACGTGACAACAGTACATGCCCATACTAGCTCACTCAGTAATATTACATGTGTCATGTTTATGTTAAATATTTGACGGTTAGTTTAATACTGGGCAGCTGTAGCAACATTTGAATGAGCAACAGAATAATGCTTGATGTTATAAATGCTATAAATGAAATGTATTACTGTAAATATAAATAATAATATATTGTAAGTATAAATAACAAAGCATAAGACCCTAAGCGCGTATAATTGTGTGTCCTTATGCGTATTGATTAAAATCAGAGTGCGTTCTTAAGAACGGCACAACATGCATATTGATTATAGTTGCATTGTGTGATAATTAAAAAAACAATATGCGTACAATTTAACGTCTCAATTTGTATTGATAAATGTGGCAACGCGTATGTATTAAACGCACAACATTCGTATTTGTTGACATTTTGATGCGTATTAATTACAGAAGTATAAGTTGTTCACGCAGTGTGGAACGTTTTTAAAAGCATCAACGTTTCATACATTTTTTATATTTTTCAATGTGTGTGTGTGAGTGTGTGTCCAAGTTGAATGCCCAAGAAGCTATACAGGAAAACATTTTAAAGAACCAGCCGTCAAAGTCCAGCCGGCACCACAACATGTGGAAATCGATTGGGATGGAGTTATTTCTACTGCAGTGTCAGGGTTTCAACTGTCACCGGAACAACCAATTGACTATTCTGATGTTGCTGCCGTCACTGATTCAGACATTGACGACTCTGACAATTCTGACGAAGACTGCAATGCAGACGACGAAAACAGCAATGGCGCCATATAAGTTTCAAACTACAACTTGCAATTTTAAAAGCATAATAATATAAAACATTTGTAGTATTTTAAATTTTGTAGTGTGTGTTTTATTTGTAGTGTGTCCAACGGCAATAATAATGTGTGTGTACTAGTTATGTCTCGTAAAAATGTTGCCGAGTTCTTGTAATAAATTTAAAGTGTAGTTCTGTGTTCAATTTTGAAAAGCAGTAGCAAGTCGTATGCGTGAAATATAATAATACTTTGTCCAGAGTTTATTACCAACGTGTGAAATATTTTATACTCTCAATTTGTATGAGTAAATATTTAAAAAGTAAAATAAAATGTATAAAATGTAAACCTTGGGTTCTAGACTCGAACGTTTATAAATTAGATTTAATAATAGTGGCATAAATATACTGCAGTTGTAGTAAAGTTGCAACAGCAGATTCTTTATCTTGTAAAATATTTATTTCGATGGCACAAAACAAAGCAAAGAAACATAATTGTAAGTTTTTATTTATTTGCAACGTTAAACGCGAGGACTCACATTGCATTTCCAATCATGTTATTTAGTAGACATGCAAAGGGGAACTACTGCAGAGACCGCCTATTTCAAACCTTTACATTTTGCCTTTTGTAATACAACTTATATAAGGAACAGTGAGAACAGTAGCCATTGCTAAAAAAATAATAGTTGTATAGGGGTACACTGAGATGGTTACATGTGTGAACATATACACTAGCAACAACGAGTATACCATGTAAACAGGAAGTTTCTACAACCAGAAATTGAAAGGACACACATTGCACCAATACATATTGCTACATGTGCAAAGACATTTCGTCCATAAAATCCGCCATATTTTTTAACATCAAAATATCAAGTCCAAATATAAATTTTTGTTTTGGAAAAGAGAAAGTTTAGAAACTTTTGTTAGGACGTTTTGCACCCCTATTCACATTGCCTCTAGTAGGTAAAGTGCCAAAACGCTCGAGTTTTTATTTTTACAACTTTTACATAACATGACATGACATTTACATACGTATACATTGAAAGCTCTATTTGCGCTAGTGTTAACATGTCTACACTTTACATGTTGCTACAAAAGCATAAAATCTTGTGTCGGGTAACTCACAGCAAAAAATTTTAATACACAACATATTTAATTATATACCAACTTTACTTGAACCAAAATATTATTTTTACAAAAGAAATATTACAACGGAACTTTTAAAACTACAAAAGAAGCAGAAAGTAAAGGTGAAAGTAAAAGAAAGTGGAGAAAGAATAAAGTAGAACCAAAAGCTAAACTTCAACACGACAGAATTCAAACGAGAAAAATAAAGCACAAAGGTAGAATGTAAAAGTTGGGAAATAAAAAGAAGGAACAAAACAAAGCAGAATATAAGGTGAGGGAGCAAACAGAATCCAGGTTGGTTGTAGAAGTGGAGAAAGAATAAAGTAGAACCAAAAGCTAAACTTCAACACGACAAAATGCAAATGAGAAAACTAAAGCACAAAGGTAGAATGTTAAAGTTGGGAAATGAAAAGAAGGAACAAAATGCAGTCAAATTAAAAAGCTAAAAGGATCTAGGTAGGTAGTAGTAGTGGTGAAAGCAGAGAGAGAATTTGGAACATTCAGTATCGTCCATCCTGGCCATGGGACTGGCACCAGACCAAATATGAACTGAAAATATAAACCATTTCATGATGTGAGGCAAGAGAAGCACATGCGATTGATAATTGCAACTGTGCGCACAAGAGCCTTTCATTTCCTCAACTCACTCCACTCGCGTGTCGCGCATTCTAATTAGATTACGCTCCTACCTATGTACATGTCCTTCTTTTCTCTCTCTCTCTCTCTATCTCTGTCTCGCTCTCTCTCTCTCTCTCTCTCTCTCTCAACCGAATTGATCGTATTTAATTGAATTAGCCATTACGCACCTTTCTATGTACCTACATGCTTTCCCTCATGCCACTCACTTGATTAGCCATTACATGTATCTGCATCTCTCTCTCTCTCTCTCGCTCACACTCACTCATTTCCATTGCATTGAATTGCATTTCTTTTAACTAGGCATTACGTACATGCGTACCTATATACTTACATGGTCCATATATATCTCCCTCTATATCTCTCTCTGTCTCTGTCTCTGTCCCATTACCCTGTAATCAATTGAATTATATATCTCGCTCTTCACTCATCTCCTCGCCCTACCTACCTACTAATCTACATTGCGTCCTATGTATCTCTTTCCCTCGCTCTCTTTCTCTCTCTCTCTCTCTCTCTCTCTCTCGCTCTCTGTCTCTGTCTCATTACGCTGTACCTAATTGAATTATATATCTCGCTCTTCACTCATCTCCTCGCCCTACCTACCTACTAATCTACATTGCTCCCTATGCATCTCTTTCCCTTCCCCACTCCATTACCCGGGTCCAGCCTCTCCAGCCTCCCATCTCCAGCCTACAGATTCCCAGCATCCCTAATCTGAAGACGTACCCCCCTCTTCTTTCTTTACTTTCTCCCATTTAAACACAACCAATAAACTTAATAAAACCAGAATGGAGTCTTTATAAGTAGTCTTATCGTTAGTGTAGATATGAGCCATGCATGAGCTACACAGTACTACACACACGACGAACATTGTAAGAGCTTGGTCAATCAATGGCTTTCCATGCGTTTCGTCTGTCGGCAGGAGGATTCAAACTCCAACCGACAAACAACAATTGTATTAGGCGTGGCAGTGGAGTGGAAGCTGCAGCTGCAGTGCAATGCAGTGTGTGTAGCTGGGACTTAGTCAAGTTCTTATTTTCTGTCATCTGTAATTTGTAATTACAATTACTGACTGTTGACTGTGCTACTGCAATACTTTTAGCTATAAATTATAGTGAATTGAGATATTTCATTATTAAATCAGTTTACTAGTGACAATAGTTGAATTATAAAGGTAGTGCTATTGTAGTGCGGGTGTAGTTGATTTGTTGGTAACGGAAAACACTTTTTTACGATGAAAGCTACTGATGAATAAATCCTAACTCTGGATTTGTGCTCACCTTCAACTAGTGTTTTGTGTTTGATCAGGACTTTACATGGCAATTGATTGTTTAATTTTTAATTTGAGCTTATTTATTCAAGAAGGCTTAGATGTTCTGTGTTGTGTGTCCTATATATAAAACATCAGTAACTCCATTAGTAGTCAAGACATTTAGAGTCAATTCTTGCTACATTACCTATGTTTAAAGTAAGATTTAATTCTGTTTTTTAATTCTATAATGGTTGAATTTTATCACAGTTCAGTCGTTGTGAAACTTCTGTACTTTTATTAGAATTTCCACTTCATATTAATCAACATTTTGCAAGCTAATTATTAACTTAAGTATTAGTGAGACATAAAACGGTTGGTCTATAATTGCCATGTAAAGAAATTGCTGAAAAATCAACACACACAAAACGAAGACGATTCCATGCTGGTGTTAAAAAGAATGAAATGCGATGCTTAAATTATGTTTTTTTTAATAATTAGGTACCTACCTGAATGAATTCAGTCAATTGTGTATGAAACTAAAACTAAAAAAACTATAGCATACGTCATATATGAATTATTGAAAAAATTCCTAAAGGATAGTTGCTATAGGAACATCAATGATGAAACGTATATAAATTGTGATTATGATAACGTCTGAAATTCCCAAAGACAATTCCTATACGCTGCGCCTTTACAGGGACAGACTGGGCCTTTTAGGGGCCCGGAAAAACGCGAACAAGGAAGGCACATACGCTGAGGTACAGTCAACAGTTGCGGAAACCGAAAGTGAGGTTTGGCAAAGATAAATTTTGCATGCAAGTAAACAGCAGCTGCATCCTTGCCAGACCTCACTTTCAGTTGCCGCGCCAATAATAACATTGGCAAATAAACACTTGGGTGTCAGACTACACAATCAATTTGATAGATGTCCGACTACACAAGCAAACTAATAGATGTCCGACTACACAAGCAAACGGATAGATGCCAGATTATGCACGCAAACTGATAGATTTCAGACTGCCCAAGCAAACTAATAGATGTCCGACTACACAAGCAAACTGATAGATGTCCGACTACACAAGCAAACTGATAGGTGTCCAAATACACAAGCAAACTGATAGATGCCCGACTACACAAGCAAACTGATATATGTCTGACTACACAAGCAAACTGATAGATGTCCGACTACACAAGCAAACTGATAGATTGCAGACTGCACAAGCAAACTGATAGATGTCAGACTACACAAGTAAACTGATAGATTGCAGATTGCACAAGCCAACTGATAGATGTCCGACTACACAAGCAAACTGATAGATTGCAGACTGCACAAGCAAACTGATAGATGTCCGACTACACAAGCAAATTGGTAGATGTCGGGCCACACAAGAAAACTGAAAGATGTCCGACTTCACAAGCAAACTGATAGATGTCTGACCATGCAAGCAAACTGATATATGTCAGACTACACAAGAAAACTGATGAATGTCCGACTACACAAGCAAACTTATAGATGCTAGACTGCACAAGGCATTTGATAAATGTCTGATCATGCAAGTAAATTAATTAATGTCCGATTATTTCACCTAAGTAATAAACGTTTGGCCTTCTAAGCTAAGCAATAAATGTAAGGCCCTACAAAAAACTGATAAATAAAGGTCCGACTATACTAGATGAGTAATGCTATCTGACTATAGAAGAAAACTGATTCGTGTCATAATATACAAGCAGATTGATAGATTTCAGTTTACACAAGCAAACTGATAAATGTCTGACCAAACGAAACGAACTGATTGCTGTCGGATTATGCAAGCAAACTGATAGATGCCAGACCTTACAAGAAAACTGAAAGATGTCTGATCATGCAAGCAAAGGTATATATAACCGCTTATACTAGCAAAGTGAAAAATGTATGGCTTTAAAAAAAACACTGATAGATGCCCGACTATAACAGATTATTGATGTCGGACTAGATAAGCAAATTGATGAACCAACTAAATACTATCGAAAATCAAATAAATCGTCGTCGTCAGTTAATACTCTTAAGGCGCCAAATACTAGAAGACTGGCACTAATTAAAGACATAGTAAAGTATGTTCTAAAGAAATCGGTGCAGATCCGCGTCCATCACTTGTTTTCACTAACTTTTACTTAATTTAATGTTTAATACAGTTTAAACCAGAAATACCCACTTATGTATGGGGTAAAATAGTTTCTTCTCATTGAAGGACTGTTCCAATTTTGTTTATATTGCATAAATTTGTATTTCCTATATAGTTTAAGATGAAAAAATGTCTGGAACTCTACAATACTACTAGTATAACTAAAAAAAGTTTTTTTGTTGTTTTCCTATAATTTGAAAAATTTAATACCATAACATTGTATAATATTTTTAGAAAAGCAGAAGCCTTAAAAGTAATATGAGGCAGAATTATGTAGTGTATAGTGTCTTTTCACGCTCTTCTACGATCAGTGCAAGTCAATCGGTCCCTAATGAGCCTTTAAAAAAAAGTGACCGAGGACCGAAACGTACCTTTCTTTTTGGCCTCATTTGAGCCTCCGTATTATTTAACACAGGCCGTCCTGAGCTTGTCTCAAAAGTATAGAACTGACCGGGCCTCCGGTCAGTGCAATCGGTCCTACCGGTCACCGGCTCCGTGTCTTACACTGTCTACGATTAGTGTAATTAGAGTGTTGTTTATTTGTGCCTATTGCTTAATTTAGTACGCTATCGAAATACTAGACCAATTTTGACGTAAGGTATCATTTTGAAGCACTTCAAAACAAATATGTTATTTTCTTTACTTTCAGAGCATACAACGCTTTTATGGCGAGTTTTCAAGAAAATTCTGTTTTTTCTGAAACATTTGAAAACTGTTGTTATAACGCAATGTTTTCAAAATATAAAAGTTGATTTCTTCAGCTATTACTCGCGGAATTTGCATGCGAATGTTACATCTTTACCGGAGAACGGTGATAATTAGCAAAATTTAATTATGTTCAAGTTCAGCGTTATATTTTAAAAAGTTTTGAATTGTTTAAAAAATCGGTCATTTTTCTCAAAAATCATCATAAAAATTGTCTTTAACTTCTTTTTTCATGAGCTTATAAATGAATTATCACTCGACAAAATCAGCCAAGGATTTCGCGTGTTCCAAATTATATAATTTATATAAATAGATATAAATAAATTTTCACCAAATATTAATCCTACTATTATGCAGCTATTTTAAACAACCTATATATTGCTTTTAATATGCCCATGGTGTTATTCATAACTGGGCGTTTATTTGAACCTAAGGCGCTTATTAAAAGTCCTGTATTGATAGCCGGCGCTTATTTAGGACCTGGAACTGGAACATATTTAATTTTTTAAGTACTTTATTAGGTTCATTAAGGGAACTCATCCAATCGGGCTCAACATTAATACCATTGTACATATTATGTTAAATGCTAGATTACAGCAAAATTTGGGTCATGGGCTTATTGTCCATTTTACCTATACCTTATACTTATCCCAAGTCCACAGTCATAACAGTGGTGTGTCCGTTATATCGGCAACTAAAACAAATGGGAGGATCTGCACAGCACAAGCGTTACATCTTGAATGGCGTATACGGTACGACGGTACAAGGTACAACAAGAATAGCTTAAGGATACAAGCTGCATTTGTTAATCTGACATTAGCTATAATTAGCATCAGACAACAGGTATAATTATTAACGAATTTATTTAGGAATCTTAATATTTTTATTTTTATTGTTTTCCGGCCAAGGGGGGCCCACTGGCTGGGGGGCCCATCGGGAATTTCCCGAAATTGCTTATGGCCAGTCCGTCCCTGTGATGGAGAGTTATATCTTTTAAGTTCGGTAAAAAATTCAGGAAAAGTTCGGTTTGTTTGACTATCCCTGTTACATGCGAGATGATTCCAATACGACTGTACTAATTACATTTAAAAATAATTAATTTTATTTAAGAAATTAAAAATGTAGTTTGTAACATGGCATCCAACATTTATGTAACTTCAAATTTAACTATACAATTTAAACCATTTTCTAAAAATAAATTCCTGCGTTTTTGAATATTCGAAAAAAAAATGTTATACAAAATTGTAAAACCTCTCAAAAAATATCATTTAAAAAAAATGAAAATTTTTGACAAACGGCGCAATTTGCGACCAAACTGTTTTATGGTTGTAATTACACTCGTGTAGAGTACTGTAGAGCAATCAATTGTTGATACTTGTTTCAAAATCGGAGCGTACCACTTGGCGTGGTTCCTTTGTTAGTGTGATACCAACAAAATTCCTAATTCTCCCATTGGCCTTTAGTTTAATACAGGCTGAAAATCTTTGACAAAATCTATAAATAATAATTCAAGTGGGCGGCATAACTACAAAAGTAACAAATGTTTCAAACAGATGACGTACTTGACTGTGCCTCTGATCCATTTATTATCAGTGTGAAAATGAATATGAAGGTGGGAATCTTGAACAGGAGACGAAGAAGGATCGCCAGTGCGACGAAATTCCTTATTTTTGTATCAAAATTCACAACAACATTGTTAGTTATCACATCCGTAGTCGCACTTAATTGTTTTCACACAAAAACTACGTTTTATTTTATTATTAGGGGTATAAATTGCCAAATGAAATATAATCACCGTTCCTGCGCACCCAACAGACTGATTGATTAGTTTTCAAAAGACACAGAAATCGAGCTTGAGTAAGTATGGTAATTTTTAACTGCGATATCTTATTCAATTTTAGATTTTCAAATTTTTATGGTTTTCCTATTTGACAGGATGCAAATCCCTGGGGGATTGTACAGATGTAACTAAATTAACTCAATAAAGTATTGCGTAAAATATTTAGAATTATTTATTAGTAATAAATTACTAAATAAAAGTTGAACTATGTAATTACATAGAATATAATTAATTAATAGAAACCGACTTTTTAGACAGTGGAAAAAATTCAGTTAAAAAATAAAAATTAGTGTTTTTTATAAAATGGATCCGCTGTCGACATTAGGATGTGGTAAATATTTTATTTGTTTACTTTGATAAACGAAACTGTAGTCTACTTCCCCAAGTTGATAATTAAGTAGGAATGATATCATTATCCAGTTGAAAGTTGAAGCGCATAACCTGTACGCTTGAAATAGAAACTCGTGTATCCGTTCAAACGACATTCAAAATACGACTTTGAGAAAAAAAAAGGCAATACTGCTAATGGGAAAGAACCAGCTGATCTTAAAGACTTGGCCTATCTAGACAACTGGCTTTTATTTGGAGCTTTACGCTAAATAGAAAATTGGGCACCATTTAATAACAATTGAATAGAACTGTACAACTTTGAATAATGGCTTCAAATTCCATATTCTTTTGTATCGTCGATTAAAAAATTTAAAAGACGTATATATTTTTGAGACCCCATTTTTGGGTCAATTTAAAAAAAATAAATAAATTTGAGAAAGTCTTAAAAAAATTTTAAAAAAAAGTCGAAAGAAAAAAATTGGAGAAAATAGAATTTTGCCAGAGCCATATGAAAGCTGTACAAGTAACAAGGCAAATTTACTGAATTTGACAAGAATAATTGCATTGCCTACATGTAAAAGAAAATGTCATGATCCTAAAGTCAGTTGTTGGAAATAAAATATTTTACATTTTTTTTAAACTTATTGTAACTAAAAGCAGAAGTTTAGGAATTTTTAATAAAAACACTAAAATACAGCATCTATCTCCCTTTACAAATTCCTTATCAACATTTCATGCACACATCCCTGTCAATAGTGATTTTCTGAAGTATTTCATTTTATTGTAAGCTTAAATTTAAAACTTGACCGTTTTAATTCTTTACTCACAATTTACACACAGGACCATAGGGTCTATTGTTAATAGCATTCTTTGTATTTTGTCCCTAATATCCTACCTTTCTGTATTTAGAAAGTAAATTACAGTTCATTTCATGTACCTGACATAAATGTAAAGTGTGTAGGTAAGGCGCAAGACGAGAGCTAACAACTAGGAATGAGTAATTAAAGAGTAAAGTGTCTCGTCAATTTTGAAAGCGAATAATAATATACGAATACTATGTAGTACAAGCTAAGGGTGTGCTTTGTCTACTGTTTGCGAGTCACATCTGTGATTTCACGCTGTATAGGATTTACTCACCTATTTTACTTTTTAAAAAAAAAGACTACTAAAAATAAAGGAAGACTACCAGGAAGTAGTAGTATTCGTATATTATTATTCGCTTTCAAAATTGACGAGACACTTTACTCTTTACTCATTCCTAATTGTTAGCTCTCGCTCTCGTCTTGCGCCTTACCTACACACTGATACAAATAAACTCGCGCCACCATTATTGGCTTTCAAAATTACAGGCTACTAAAAATTGTCTTCCAGCAATGGAAGGCAGGCTGGCTGAGTGGCTCCGTTTCTGACCGGCAATCAGATTAATCGGGTTCGATTCCTGGTAGTCTTCCTTTATTTTTAGTAGTCTTTTTTTTAAAAAAGTAAAATAGGTGAGTAAATCCTATACAGCGTGAAATCACAGATGTGACTCGCAAACAGTAGACAAAGCACACCCTTAGCTTGTACTACATAGTATTCGTATATTATTATTCGCTTTCAAAATTGACGAGACACTTTACTCTTTACTCATTCCTAATTGTTAGCTCTCGCTCTCGTCTTGCGCCTTACCTACACACTGATACAAATAAACTCGCGCCACCATTATTGGCTTTCAAAATTACAGGCTACTAAAAATTGTCTTCCAGCAATGGAAGGCAGGCTGGCTGAGTGGCTCCGTTTCTGACCGGCAATCAGATTAATCGGGTTCGATTCCTGGTAGTCTTCCTTTATTTTTAGTAGTCTTTTTTTTAAAAAAGTAAAATAGGTGAGTAAATCCTATACAGCGTGAAATCACAGATGTGACTCGCAAACAGTAGACAAAGCACACCCTTAGCTTGTACTACATAGTATTCGTATATTATTATTCGCTTTCAAAATTGACGGGACACTTCACTCTTTACTCATGACATAAATGTAAACCCTTTCTTGCAGAGTGGGAATGACAGACTATAACTATAAATTCTATAAATGAGCTTGACGCGGACGCGATACCATACCTAATCATACATTGTAAGCATTTTATAAAAATAAAAAGGGTTCACCTGACCAGTTGTACGTTTTCGTTTTTCTATAGTAAAAGGTGTACAACGACTTTATAGTTTGACATTTTAAGCCCAATTTAAATCCCAAGACCAGGAATGTAGCATTCATGAAAATTGACCACACACAGTCAATAAAGTAGAAAGTGCATGCCTTGTATGTTGTAGACGCTCTCTAAAACTCATTTCAGTTCATTTCACTTCTCGCGTCTGACATTGCAACAGCAGTCAAATTAATGTTCTGGCTAGACACGGGCTTTTAGTTGTAGAAGAGGCCCTTACAACGTATTAAAAAGTTATTTATCAATTTTGAGTTTAATTGTATTCACATATTTTGTAAAAACCAACTTTGAGCTCTGGAAAATCAAAATCCCTATCAATCGAGGTCAGACTTATTTCTTGTATTTTTTAAGAACCCACATTAAAATTGAAAAATAAAATGAAATTCTATTTTGAGTATAAGTAGGCGAGATTTAATGAATTCAACTAATAATTAAAATGTATTTTTGTCAGAATCGAATTGCACTCGTGGTGCTATGAGTTGTGATGTGATGGACAGGCGAAAAATAAATTCGAACCTGGAACTGGTGGAAAGAGCTGCTAAATTAATAATTACTGTCTAAATATTCAACCGTGTCCTGCCCTTAACCTTAACAGCCTCGACCTTCGTAAAAAAATCTCTGCTGATGTTTTGATAGGGTGTTCTGTTCGGATCCAGTTCCGTTCAACTAGGCGCAAAGGTGAGCAACATTATTCAAGCAGTGTTATTTTCTCTACCATTTGGATATGAAATTTTTGTTTCATAAATGAGTTAATGATTTATCCTCATAAAAAAAAATTAAAAAACGTTTTAGCTAAAAATCAGGAAATTGAAATAAATAATGGCTAAGGCCAAGATCCTTTACAACTTTTTAAATCTTAGCGCCCTGTTAATATTAAAATTGTTGGAATTTCAGATGCGGTGCAACGTTAAGGGCCGGACTAGAATGCTTTATAACATTCAATATCGAATCGACTGCTGGTTTTATATTTTAATATTTTGCAATTTACTTAAGAAATCCATAAAAAGCAATTCTATAAATTTTCAAAATTTACGCTTTATTTACTCTGGCTACAGTTAAACTGCCCATTAAAGACAACAGCTAACTTTAAGTCCTAAATTTTCAAGTGCAGAGTGCAGGGCCAGACTAAAAATCAGTTAGGTCACGGGCTGTATATTTGAATGAAAGTAATATTTAATTTATCGCCACACCTGTTTCCGTTTTTAACTAATAACGGTAAGATGATAATGTCAAAGTGGAACTCTATAATGTGACGCTACAAATGCCAATGATAGTTGAATGTTTAGAATGTTATGAAACATATCATACGAAGATACGAAACAATTGTACTTGTTGTGATTACCTTCAGATTGTACAGCACTATACTTCCAACCACTAATGATATTCACGTCAAAAAGTTCATTGTCAAAAGTGCTGGAGAAGAACGTATGTAGCTGTCGCTCGTCGAAAAGTCTTATCTGCTGTTGCTTGCATCCCTATTAAATTTTTCTTTAATTTTTCCAAAAGGGCTACCACTTCAGCAGCAGTTTCACTATTTAACTTATTCAGTTGGAAGCAAAAGATTTCTCTTGTAGCTATGAAATAACCCAGCGCAGAGTGTTGAAAGGTAGTAAGTCCGTCTATTTTGTTCAACAAAAAATAAAAAGATTTTCCAAAAACTTTACTAAAACTCAAATAATGTTAGCCAGACAGTAGTCAATCCTTTTCGTTTATACTTTAATAATTAAATTGTAAACATTTCCTTGCCATTTCGGCAGAACGTTATTGAATTTTAATTAGAACTATTGTGTAGCAGTTTTGTTGTGGGATTTAAGTTAAAAACAATGTTTATTGTAAAGTAAAAATCGAAAGTTCACAAAGGGTAAAAAAAAGTGTGCACAATCAGAGTTGTAACTAATTACTATTAAATGTAGACATAGTAGTTAAGATTGCAATAAATGCAAATTATTGTTTATTTATAGTTTACATCCTTATAATTTTTATATAGTCTGTACAGGTACACCAACTAAAAATATAAGATTTAATGTACCACTCCTGTTTGCGTAAAGTAATTAGGCAAATTGTGCAATGTGTTTAGTTTCTAATAATTGTACTGAATTATAACTAGTAGCAATTTTCTTTGTAAAAAAATGATAATAAAATGAATTAAACGCATAAAGCTAAATAAACTCAGTAATCAGGTACTAGATACACCCAATGATAGCACATTATTTACTAGCCTTTAAAAATTAAAACTTCTTTAAATGTACATTAGCGCGTTAGGCGCGTCTACCACAACTATTAAACTTGCGCTTAATAATTTTTTTCGCAGGTCAGAGATTTGCCTACAGTTGCCCGCCAAAGTTTAAAAAATTCGAATTTTTGATTTTTTGTTACCCTGTAGGTCCTACAATTTCCATCCGATTTTCATCAAATTTGAAGTTTTGTGATCTCTAAAACATTATCTACGAAGGAAATTCCGGATTTTTGAAAATTCGAAAATTTTTTATTTTTTCAAAAAAAATATTTGTAAACCTAGCTTTTGTAGGCCTTTTTATTAACCTCATTTTTCAAAAAAATTAAAAATTTTCGAATTTTCAAAAATCCAGAATTTACTTAGATCTCTCGTTGGATCTCTTAACACAAGCAGTATATGTCAGTGAGGAATAA